>BPLR01019400.1:0-188016 GCA_021605095.1 Caerostris extrusa
AATTACTTAGTTTAATTAAAAAACAATACAAGTGCTTGAATCAAGCAGGTTGTTTTCTCGAAGAACGACACATCTCAAACATCAAAGAAGCATCGGTTTTAAATAGATAAGTGCTACATTAGATGTTTCATGTAGTTTTTTTTTTAATTAGAAATAATTACAAGGATTGTCTCGATGCGGGTTGAATGCCAAAAGTTATGCTTCGAATACCAAAAATAATTATGTTAATGAAAATGAACATCAAACATTTAACAAAATATTACCATTTTGTGATGAAAGAGCTCGCTTGCTCGCGAATGAAGTCACTAAACGGATTATTAAAATTAATGCTAACATGTCAAATTATTTTAAAAAGGCATTCGGAAACAAGATCAATATTGTCTTAAATCCATTAAACAAGAAATCCATTAAACAAGAAGTGTTGTCCTTTTATTCCTGAAAGGTTAAGGGGCTCATCATTTTTATTGATTTCAGAATCTCTCAGTTTATAAACGGGCATGACAAATTTAATTCCTATTAAAACAATGCTCAACCTACCTTTGCAACTACATTGTAGGTGGAGTACAGAGAAAGTCGACCACGTTGTGTTTAGCTACTTCAGACTTGAACATTCCAGAAAATTTTTAAAGAAAGAATTAACTCTCCAAACAATTAGAAGTCTGCTTTTACAGCATTTTGTTATTGTCATAATTCTCATTGTAATGTTTCTCAAACTCTATCTATCTCTCTTTTATTTTATTTCTTTTGTAATTCCTTGTGCACTTTTAAATTTACCATTTATTTTCCCTTAAACAAGAATCATCCAATGTCTCTATAATAAAGAGGTATTTTCCCTCCATTCCTGAAAGGTTAAGGGCTCATAAATTTTTTACTAATTTCAAAAATCCTTCATTTTATGAATGAACATGGCAGTTTTAATTCCTATTTAAATGATGTTTAACCGATCTTTGCAACTGCATTGTAGAAGCAGTACAGAAAATCTATCACACTTTGTTTAGCTGCTTCAGACTTGTACATGCTAAAAAGTTTTAAAGAAAGAATTATCACTCCAAAGAGTCAAATGACTACAAAACAATTAGAAGAAGTCTGCTTTTTACAGAGTTTTGTTATCTTCTTAATTCTTATTTTGATGTTTCTTAAATCCTACCTTTATATATCTTTTTTTTTCTTTTGCAAAGCCATGTGCACTTTTAAAGTTACCATTTATATATTTTTTTTATTATTTTACTATTCATTTGTTTTTACTTACTTCTGTAAGCTTCATGTGACCCTTTGGAGTAGTATACGAAGATTTTTGAAAACTTCAATGAAAAACAACATTTTTATTCCCTATATTATCAACGATCATCGGGGCTTGATGGCCTAGTGCTCTGGTGCTTATTACTACAGTTTTCGGATTCAAATCCCGGTGGTACCATGGGTGTTTGTAGTGGTTCGGAATACACTTTAAACCACAGGTCCTGGTTTAATATGATCGTCGAGCGTTGTCTTGAGATTTAGTCAGTCTTCAGCCCTCATAGTTCCCCGCTAGTGATATTGCAAGTTACCTTTAGCCATGGCGGTCGCCTGAGACGTGGAATTCTGGACCTGATGTAATCTTTCCTGTGCCAGGGGGATTAGTAATAACATCAACTGACATTGTTCAATTATTAACCAATTTGAATTCCCACATAAAAGGGATAAATTGTCCTTGCTCAATAGTGAATTCGCTTTTTAGAACTTGACCATACCAGATACATTTTTGAACTCATCTATGGGACATTTACTCCGACCCTGTCAAAATCATACGGATTATGAAAATTAATCATCTCAATAGTTCCCCCGCCAAGTAAAGGTTTGGTTTGTCACTCTACGATCATTTTCCGCACGGTATAGACAAATTAGACCGAGACCTACAGCTTAACATGGATTCGAACCACTGATAAACATCCATCCATGCCACAGACAGGATTGGAAGGACAAATCTGAAGCCTGTGGTATCAAGGGCCAAGCACTAGCCAATTGGCCATCAGATCGCCACTAAAGAAAGAAAAACCGAGTTCGGCTGTCGGGGAACTAACAATGTCGTTCGCTTTCGATGGATGTCCTCTAAGAAATAGGTCAGGACAACTTTACTTCTTCAATTGAACCAGTAACAATTCCAGCCGCCAATAATCAACACAGCAAACCTCCTCAACTAAACATGATTCAAATAAATATCTCACTAGAAATTGTCTTGATTTTATAATTTTGAATTGATGAAATCATTAAATATAATGAAAGGCATCTGATTCTTTTTAATTTTAAAACCAAAAAATCTATAAACAATGAACTAATTTCATTTTTTATTTTCTTTTTATACCCATTTTATTATTATAAAAAAATGTTTACATCTCTAACTGCATAGTTCAAAACAAATTTTAATCTCAATATATATTCAAACCTTTTATGTGGTCCTTTTTTGTTTTTGATTTTTATTATTTTTTGTTGCTCAATAAAAAAATCCATCAATGTATATTATGAAATTAATTAAAATTAATTAAAAACTACAGTTCAAAAACAAAACAAGAGATGGCACTCATCAAAATAACATACATATTAAAAAGAAACCAACAGATGGCTCATCCGATTTTTGTAGATATTATATCATATATATTATATCATCACGAATTACTACTATCATCATTATTAGATTGCAGGTAGCCTTTTCAAGTGACGAAAGTGATTTGAACTCTTTTTCACAAAGAATTCTCGCACTTTGATTATGATGAATATTTTTAAATGCTCATTTTGGAATCTTTATAAGTAAATAAAATATTAAAAAATTTTCCGGTGTATAAATTAAATTTTTTTCTTGTTTTAAAAAAAATAGATTTCCAGCTAAATCGCGAGTTTTGATTTACATGTTTTCTATGCGGGACTTTTATGCACCCCTATTTACCGCATGAAATTTTATTTAACGTGTTGCAAACAACAGATTTTATTTATAAAGTTTCAGGATGCTTTATTATGTTATTTCTTTTATGTGGTCCCTATCCCTGGCACAAAAACTGATTTAAATGTACTTTAAGAAAAGCCATTATTTTCAATGTAACAACATTACATTATTATAATATGCAATACATTACTATATTTATAATTATTCTATCCAAAATCATCCTGTTATTGACCCAAAATTGGATTTATAAAAAATTAAAATAGAATCAACTACCACTTGAATTTAAAAACAAAATAGTTTTATTTCAATATTCTCATCAAAGCAGAACAAATTTATCAAATAAATAAACATAATTAGTCATAGCCTGTAGCATAATATGTTATAACATGTAGCATATACAAGTTAACTTTCTTTTTATAAATATAACATTCTTTGTCTATAATCACTTGGTTAGTGGCAATGCCTGCTTTATATTCCTTGCAGTATTTTCGTAATTCACACATTTGATTTAATTATTAGTGCCGTCTTTTTCTATGGAATATTTTAAACATAGCAGCAGGTGTTCAAAAACAAAGTATTACAGCGTATCTAACTTTTGAATTTCTCATTCATTATTCATTTATTCCATTCATTTTAAATCAGCTCAGTCCTAAATAACAGCAGTACCTGAATAATTGGATTTATCTTTTTTATGTAAATCATGATTTTATAGAGGCCCATACCCTTCATCTAAAAAAAAAAATAAAATAAACCCATCCTTAAATAGATTGTTTATATATTGTAGTGCATTTTCTTTTCTGTATTGTGCATATATGTCTTAAATAGATTGCGTTTAGGTTAAAAATATTTTATAGTACGTTTTTGCATAAGTTGTTTGATTTTGAAACACCTGCTGCTATTCCCTCGATGTAGCTCAAGCACCAATAGTTATTTCAAAAATAAAAATGTTAACTTAATATGTTATTCAAAGTTTAGTTTTCTGCCAAGCTTCGTTGTTTAACTTATTTGGATTCCCCAGATAAGTTGCCCTTAGACAACCATGAACAATATATTGCGCTGTTCGTTTTAGTACACTCTAGAGGTTTAGTTAAAGATTTCATACATATTCAATAGGTTTATATTGCATTTTATCAAGCAAATGAGTTCTCTTGCATTATAAATCAATTTTATAAGCACAGTCTTTCTAAAATAATATCAGTAACAAAATATTTTGATTTATTTTCTACTTTATTCCCGATTGAGTCACATAGATATTATTGATGAATTTGTATTTTATTCCCTATAGGCTCACACTTTTATTGCTGATTCTATTTTCGTAACATGGTTAACAACTCAAGGCATGTTCAACTGATCTTTGCAAGTGCAATGTAGGTGGTGTACATAATATCGACCACATATGCACACCACCTACAGTGCACTTGTTTTTAGCTGTTATGGGCTGGAACATTCTAGAAAAATTTAAAAAAAAAAGAATTAACTGCTTAAAATTCAAATGCAGGACTGTATTATTTAAAGAGACATTATAGTGACATACAAAAAAAAAAAAAAATTTTCTATTCAAAGCATATATTATGTATTATGTCTCACATAAGGAACTATAGTTTTTGAGTTCCCTGCATTGTCAATTTCATAAAATCATATATAAAACAAGCCGAGAGCCTCCCTAAACCTTTCTGAAAATAAGAAAGAAAGCAGCTTCCTTTGTGGATAAGGTTACTGCGAAGATGGAGCCCAGGTCGAGGATTACCTTGTCAAAGGTGACACCCTTCCGAGAGACAATCTCTTCACGGATGTAAGGAGATAATGAGGAAGGACACTTCTCTGGGGGAGGATGAAATCCTGAATTTGTCATCTTTTGCTGAGAAAACTGGCTCTTCTAAGCATATTCTAACGCTTTAAATGGCTTATTTGAGCCCTTTTATGATTTAGGAAAATTATTATATTTTCATCTGAAATTGCTGAGGTAGAAATGAAGATAGTTCTTCGATTTTGTTTATTTAGGCATTTTTATTTTGTAGGATTTTACATAGAATAGTGGAATTTATATGAATTTCTTTACTGTTAAAGATTTAATTTTTCTTTAAATGTTTTCAAGTAATTTATTTAATATTCTTTTACTTCTCCTAACCAGAAAAAATCAGAAGAAGAATATACGAAATGTATCCCTAAATTTATGTTTTTTAACAATTATAGTAAATTATGTATTAAAAAGTCTTATGAAGTTATGTAGGCAGTGGATTCGACCATTGAATATTTAGTCAAAGTAGCCTGGAGTACCTTCAATTTCTTTTTAAGATGGTGATCGATGTAGTTTTACGTTGAAAGAATTAAATATTCACGTGCAAAATAAATTTCAATATTTGCTAATATAAAATGTTTTTAGTTTCTTTCTAACAAAATAATTAGAAACTTTTGCAATAAGTAGTTTTTTGTTATTGTTGAGTATTGGTCAGCCTCGTTTCCCAGATATAGATAATACAAACAGCTCATAGAGATAAATTTACCTGTTTTGAGGAATTTTAGGGATAACCCTTTTCTTTTTGTAAAATGTTAGGAAAATTTAAAAGTGCACATAAAATTAAATGTGTTTACAGGAAATAAAAATAGCATAGAATGCTTTATTTTGTTTGATTATAGAATGTTGCAATTTTTATCTATAAAGTAATTCCAACTAGCTGGAAATTTAATTTATTAATGCAATACTAAAACTTACACATAATTCAAAAAATGAACACTAAAATACATTACATATTCCCTTCACAAGATCTAGAGACTAATTACATTAAATCTGTTCTTCTCTAGACCGCTAGAGAGAGCACTGTTTTCTTTTAAACCTTTATTTCAATTTATAAATACTAAATGTTTGATATCGCTATTACTTTTCTAGTAATATTATTTATTTTTCAAATCGGCAAATTATTCATTTTAATTGGCATATTTGAAATTAATAAATATAAATATTAAATATTTACATAATGAATATAAATTATTAATATAAATTAATATTAATTATAATTATAATTATTATATAAATTAATATTATTAATATTAATATAAATTATTTAAATATTTAATATTTACATTAAATATTTACTTAAATTATTATCCTAAATGTTTAAAAAGTACTTAATATAAAACTTATGTGAAGAAAACAGCAAATAATTAGTATAAATAAAGTGATATTACATATAAAAAGGAACTATTAAAAAAACGTCGAAAAAAGTTAAAAAGCATAAAGATAGCATCATAATCAACAAAAAAATAATAATTTAATTAAAATACATTAAAACTAAAAGAATCAATATGTTGTTTATAGATTTTATGAATTTCAGCTTTTACATTTTTTTATCTTTTACATTTTTGTAAGTGATTTAGTTTTTTTAGGTAAAATCCATTATTAATAAACTGATTAGTGTAAAACATTTTTTAATTGCGTCGAGGACTCGGTTGTATTGACCATGTCCCTGTGAGCAGTTCAGGGGTACCGACGAACGCTGTTACTCATTTAGTTATACTGAGGGTGCAGTGTAGCTTGAAGATATGCTACGGAGGCGGAGTAACACTACCCCATAACACTCATATGACCGGGACTTACGGTTTTAAGTGGATTCGAACCACTAACAATCATCCGTGGCACATCGTGTGATCGAACTCGAAACCCGTGGCAATGAGCGCCAGTCAATCGGCCATCAAGCCCCATGATTAGTGTAATATGAATGTAATTGTTTTTATCTTAATTCTATAGAATTTTGCTAATGGATGCTGAAAAGTTAATCAAAAAATTATGTTAATCTTAATTAAACAGAATTTTACATGAAAAGTTAATCAAAAAAATTATGTTAATCCTAATTTAACAGAATTTTGCTAATGGATGCTGAAAAGTTAATCAAAAAAATTATGTTAATTTTTAACAGAATTTTGCTTGAAAAGTTAATCAAAAAAATTATGTTAATCTAATTTAACAGAATTTTGCTAATGGATGCTGAAAAGTTAATCAAAAAAATTATGTTAACCTAATTTAAAAATTTTGCTAATGGATGCTGAAAAGTTAATCAAAAATTATATTAATCCTAATTTAATAGAATTTTGCTAATGGATGCTGAAAAGTTAATCAAAAATTATGTTAATCCCTAATTTAACAGAATTTTGCTAATATGCTAAAAACTTAATCAGTAAAAATCAAACTTTTTGTATTTTATTTTAAATCCTATCATAATTAGAAAATAAAAATGTCACTCATTGTGTAAAAAAAGTGCAAATCCGTGTAATAGTAGTCAAGTAAAAGTCAATACCCTCAGAGAATCATTCGAAATATCTTCATCAGCTTCGAAAAATAAAATTCAAAAAAACTTGCACAAGAAAACTTTATGTAGGAATTGCTACTTGCATAAAAAAAGTCTCATTCCCACACCATTCATTTTCTCTTCAAAACTCTGTCTTGAATATTAGTAAACTTTTTAGATATTCAAGTTTTCGAGACAAAAAAAAATGGGTGCACATAGTTTAAAATATCTTTAAAAAAGTTCTTAGTTCTTAGAGTTTTTGAAGTTTTAACTGTAATTTTAGTTTGTCGTCTTTCTCATCTTGCGTTAAAAATTTTTTTTTAACTGCGATAAAAATTCTTGGTTTGAGTTCCATTTCATAAATATTTAAGTGCTTCTCTTACATTTTTTTGTTGGGATTTAATACTTTTTGAAAACATCGTCTCATTTTTAAGACAATGAAACAAATTTCGAAATGTTTCTTATTTTAATATTTGTAATTTATAAAGCTTCTGAATATATCATCTAAGCAGCAGCAAATAATACTAATATTTTTATTAAAATATTTTATTTTAGGAGATTATGTGTTTTGTCAGTAGTAAGCCCAAAGCTCCACAGTCATATTAGACAGGGACCGATGGTTTAAGTTTGATTTTTAACCCTTACAAACGTCCAGGCGCCTCCGTTACTCGAACCCGAAATCTGTGGCGCCGAACGCCAGAGTGCTGGTCACTTGGCCATCAGCCCCTATTTAAATATATATAATATAAAAAAATCATTTTGTTGATAAAAATTTCAAACAAATTTTTGATAATAATTCTAGTTAATTTAGTGTTTTTTTTTCTACTTTCATTATTTTTTAAGAGAATCCAACAGAAAAAAAAAAAATACTTTACTTAAACTTTCTTGGTTCCTTCGTACCAGCATTTTAAGTTTTCTTATCTTTTTGGCAGTTAATCGATCTTTATTGTAATCAGATAAATACACCCAATCCCCTCACGGATCGTATCTATAAATTTCCAATTTTCTCATGCGAAATAATTTTCATGCACTGATTTGCATATATTCTTAAGATAAGAAATATGTTGCTTTTAGTCGAAGAATGTCATTTTTTGTATTGTTTAGACTGGAATCAGAAATACTTTTGTTTACAATTTCTGTATCATTATATCAGTGGCGTAACAGCCCCATGGTGGGCCAAGCCGTTTGTCTATTGGCAGACTTTAAGAGAGGAGATGCCTTCTTTTTACGGGGTAGAGTTGCCAGTTCTATGTCCAACTCTTTACTGTCATATTAGACCTGTATCTACTGTTTAAATTGGATTCTAAACCACTACAAACATCCATGGAAAGTTATTTTAATCTTTTTAACTTAAGTTTTTTTTTTTTTTGCATAAAACCTTTTAGAAAAAGAAAATTTATATAAATCTCTGTAAATTGATGGTTTTTTTTGTTTGAGCCTATAATCAGGTTTGAACATTGAGTAAATATATTTAAGAAAAAAAACACTCTGAATTATGCACATATAGGCTTATATTTGTAAATGTATGGTATAGTACAAGTTGTAATTTTGAAACATTAGAAAGCAGATGATTCTTCAACTTTTTCTATATACTTTTACTTTTAGCCATTTATTATTGATAAATATTTGAACAAGTCAGCAAGCAAAAGAGTTTCGTTCCAAAATATGTTTTTGAGATATTTTCAAATCCTATTGTTAATAAAGTTCTTTCTTTAAAAAATAATGGCGTAACGTTGCATACTGGCATAAAGGCTTTTTAGTAAAGTTGGCATAATGCTGTTGTCAATAATATCATTGTTTCATCCTAAAAACTGGAAACTTCAATATGAAAACAAATATTAAAATATTGACATAACTTTTTTTCCACTTTCAAAAATTCTATCTCATTTCTTTAATTTTAATTCAGCATTTTTCACAAATATATACTGGAGCCAACATAGATGTTTAACATTGATGTTTGTAATGTCTTTGAATTGCCTTCAATTCTTTTAAAAGATTATTTCAACATATAAGATGTTGAAAATTTCAACATCTTATAAGAAAATATTTGTAATTAGTTTCATAAGTAAAATCGAAACATTTTAATTTATAAGATCCCTCTAATATTAGCGAATAAAGGATAAAAGCATCAACCATGGATAAAATTTTAATTAAAGAGATAGATAAGTGATGAGATTAATTTCTCATCACTTAAAAATAATAATTAAATATTTTTAAAAATTAACTCAAATGTTTTTCTTACTGGAAATTATAATAAAATTTGTTTTTAATTTTATATTTTTTTTATGAATGGAGCAATTTAAAATAAATGTAAATTAAAATATTTTCATTAAGGTTTTGTAATGTAATAACACTTAATGGAAAATCTTCCAATATGTATATTTCTATCTTGAATTTATACAATAAATTATTCTTACGTTAAGCTAAATTCAAGTAAAATAAATAAGTTTATTTCTTTATTAAATATATTTGATTTTATTAAATCGAATATGGAATGAAATATCTAACAGGATATGTCATATGATAGAATTTGAGACGAAAAACGTATAAAAAACAAATAATTTAAGTATATAATTTCTGAATCAATTTAGTTTAAATGTAGACGAAAAGGCATTATTCTATCTCAATGTTTCTTCATTCTCAAGTAATTGTTAGAATTATATAACGTTTTAACTAATGTTGTATGCAGTAAAAATAAATAATATAAAAAATAAGTTTATTATTTCACGAATTGCATAAAATGAAAAGTTCAATGATTTTATATTTTATATAAATTAATTTTCAAGTTTTTTTTCTATATACATATTCTTATAACTTGTCATCTCTAAGCGGAAGGATATTTTGACTATTCCATGTTATCGGGATATTCCGCATAATAAGTTCTTAACTTGGATCCATTCATCTATTGAGCAGAAGTAATATCATGGTTTACAATATTCTCATGATACATATTTGTTTATAAAGCTATCCTCAGGTTGTTATATTTAATTTCTTTTTGCTTTGCTATATTTTCTGAACTTGTTTCACACTTTTTTTTTTTACTATATATTTGTGTAGATACATGAGTTTTTCTTAATCTTACGATGGAGAACTAGCTTTTCAACTTTTGTATGTTTGTGTTTGTCAAATGATTTTCAGTTTCGTTATTGCATGTCTCATAACTTGAAGAATTTTTCTTTAAATGTGTGGTATGAATGTCAGGTAATTTCATTTGAAAACAACATTTCCTTATTAAAAATGCATTCATGATTTTTGTGGAAGCTATCTAAACTCAAGCATAAGAAATTTATTTTTATTACTGTACTGTTTCATGTTTCATTCTTCTTAAATTAAAAAACATTTTAAAATTTTTCGTTCAAAAACAATGACCTTATTTTTACACATTTTTTTTCATGGTTTTTTATAATAATATCTTTAGTTTTTAAATCCTATATTTTCGATTTTCAAATTGGTTATTATATTTTAGTTAAAATGCTTATTTGCTTAAAATTAAGCGAAATATATAAATACCTATTAATAGCTTCACGCTAAAAAAATTTAATATCTGAACATTGGCTTTATAATTAAAGTCCCACTTTCAAAATGCTGTAAAAAAAAAAGAACATCTCATCACAATGACTTCAAATTTGAACTGAAGATACTTGGTATCAAAAATAAATTACAAAAAATGTTCTACCGATTTTTCCCATTTAATTTAGTATGACCTTGCCATGGTGGATGGGCTTTCCACTCACAATGTCACAATTGTTGAATGACTTGGAAGTCACTTTTTCAGTCAAAAAAAACGATACAATCAAGCATATTGAACAGTACAGTTGGTTTAATGTGCAACTCATGCCAAATACGTTGTCGTTTCGATACAAAATATCCCTGGCAGTCGAATTCGCTTTCTTTATGCCGCTTACAGCGCCATCTATGAATACACTTTAGAACTTTTTTGATGGCGTACCGTACCCCCTTCTCCAAGTATCTTCAGTTCAAATTTGAACTCATTGTGACGAGTGGTTCCTTTTTTATACAGCATTTTGAAAAGTAATTATAATCACCCTGTATATATATATATATTACTGCGTCTTTAAATTACACTAAATAAATTATACTGAATAATTACACTAAATAAAATTAATTCAGTTTCCTTTTTGTAAAATTTTCTTTTTAACGAAATAACTATTATTAAAAACATTTCTGATTAATTTTCTCTTCTTTTCTGTAAATACACCTTAAGAGTAGAATTCAAGACTTTTCTGACAGTGTCTTTGAATCGACCCAAACAATGGCCTATCTTACAGTAGTACGTTATGTTTCTTTTATTTTTCTTATTTTTGTTTCAGATCGATTTCGCAATAAAACAGAAAGAAAGAAAAAGAAAAAAAGAATATTTCCCTTTCACTCCTCTTTGTAATGACAAAGAAAGCCAAGGTGACTCCGGGAATTTTGAATGCCGCCATAAAATAAGGGAAAAAAAAAAAAACCTTTTAGTGTGACAAAAGAACAAAAATAGTGCTGAATGGATCATTGACCTCCACTGATTTTTTTTTATTTTGCTCAGAAATTCACTCTATGATCTTCAATAAAATGGAAAATAGTGGGATAGCAAAACGCCGCAAATGAATTTTTTTGGTAATATATATACGTAATATTTTTATTCTTGTATTAATTTGTCCAATTCTGAGTTACACACTTAATAGCTGAGTTGCTTAATTAAAATTTAACTTTTTCATTGCTATAAAATTAAACTAGAATGAATGTAAAAAGTATCACTTTCAAAATCAGCTCTGGCATTAACAATAACATTTCGATAACTATAAAGCAATATTGACTTTTTTCGCGAAATTGTTCTTCTACGAGTTAATAATGATTGTTTTAAGAATATTATTGCCATTTGAAAAGCAAATTGATATTTTCTTAAAATTCAAGACATATATGGAGACGCAACATAATAAAGTAATTACATAAATAATTAAATGAAATAAAATTTTGAAAAATTGATAATTATATAAATAAATGAAATAAATAAATGGAATAAAAATGTTCAAGGACAAAAAAATCATAAAATTAATTATAAAAAGTAAATATTTGCTTTCTCTCTCTTTATTCAAAATATCTCTTTAGAATAATTCGAAATATTTCGAAAAAAGACTGTATATCATTTTACTGTTTGCATTTAGATATTAAAATTCTCTGCAATGAATGAAATGCCTACTTTTAGCCATACTTATAATTAAGTGAAACCATTACATAAATTACCATTACCATTACATAATTACCATTTTATTAATTTTAATTATTCTTATAATTCTTGCTGAACACATTTATCGTTGTAAAACCATACATACAAACCAGACCATGTGGAAAAAAAAAAGAGGAATGAATGCCGTTAGATAGCGCTGCGACGCCTAAAATTAATTGGGCGAAAGAAGTGCGAGTTTGAGAGCGTGCTTGGAAAGCAAGAGAGATAGAGAGGTAATCTTAGAAGTGTGAGAAGTATATTGAGAGAAATTAAGTTTTATGGCATTAGAGATTAAAATTTGTGGTATTACTATTAATTTGTAAATATTGTACAAAGTTTTAATTATTCCTAGTATGTGTAATAAAATAATCAAGAATTAATTCAAGAGAGCTGATTTATTTTGAACCAATAACAGCTTAAAAACCTTTATGAACAATTAAAAGAACCCGCTGTTTGACGAATTCATTTCTATCTTATTTTTGTCAAACCATTATAACAAAGTAAAACAATGTATATTTAGAATAAATCTTTTGGCATGTAAGACTGGACCTGCATAGTGAAATTGTAAATGATTAGATTCAAGAATTGCAATTATGTTCAAGAAACATATATGCAGTATGTACTGGTATATGCTAGTTTATGCAGTACCAAAATTTTGTCATTATTTTACTAAGATGAATTGTGTTCATATTTCTTTACTATAATTTCAGATCGCAAAAACACCTTCTCAGAGAGATTGAACCGCCCAAACTTTGACGATGCCAGACACAAGATCCTTCACAAAGCCAAAGTCAAGTCCCTGATGATCACCGTCGTGATTGTCCTCACGTTCGTCATCTGCTGGACGCCCTACTACATCATGATGATCATCTTCATGTTCCTGGAACCCGACGAGCAGCTCAGCCAGGACTTGCAGTCTGCCATCTTCTTCTTCGGCAGTTCCACCGCGATGCTCAACCCCTCATCTACGGGGCCTTCCACCTGCGGTCAAGGAAGAGGCCCCACTCCAAGTCCACCTCCTTCTACAACAACAGCAGCACCTCCAGGATTGACAACACCCTCATGACCACCTTCCGCAGGAGCCATCCCAGGAAGAGCCACGAGGAGCTCGCTGGTCAGCAGGCGAATGGTAACTTGACGGTGCCTGGTACAAGCCACAGAAGAGAAAGGAGAAGTATGGTCATGGACTTGAACAACTCAATTCGGGTGGTACCGAAAAACCACAAATCCTCATTTTGAATTATAAATATATTGGATAATTATCAATAACTATCGTTATATCTATAGCTCTATCTGTAGCTGTTATGATATATGTACCTTTTGGTCATAGACTTCAACTGATACTTCATGTAACATGAAGATGATCATGATGATCATAGACTTCAACTTGATACTCATTTAATACTCTTAATACTCATTTTGAATAATAAGTGGTTATTAATTTGGATTAATATTTGGAATCATTGTAACAGTCTTAATGTTTGTACAAAATTGTATGTATTCTAAGAATACATTGAACTACTCATTTATAAATGTATTGAAAACTCCTAATCCTCATTTTAAATGATAAATGATATGATTACTAAATAATGGATTGTCTTATAACTAACTGTCTTGATATGTGTACAATGTTCTTTACACTAAATAATCATAGAATTGAACAATTCGATTTGAATTGTTCGGAAAAACTAATAATTCTCATTTTGAATACTATGGGTTTCAATCGGATTGACTGTCTTTCTATATATATATTATTTATTGTATTTTACTATTAGTATTTTAATATTTTCTGTTTGTGTATCACACAGATTTATTGATGTTCTATCAATATTTTATATTCTATATTCTATTGATGTTCTATCGATATTCTATATTCTATATTCTATTGATGTTCTATCAATATTCTATATTTATTGGTGTTCTATCAATAATTGTCCAAATAAATATCACTAATTTGATAAATGTTTCTTCTAAAATTTCCCCTCAAGAGGAATCTGTTGATGGACATCGATATATATTCATCTAATTATTGTCTGTTTTTTTTATTCAAACTTACACTTTTGAAACGACATTGTTATCATACATAGATATTTTATCACAAAGCAATTTAAAATAAATTTGATAACCGAAAATTTGTCCAAGAATATATTTGCATTTACATAAGGTATATGTGAAATTCAGGAAGTCAAAATATTTGCCCATAAATATTTTAATAAAGATAAATTGCTTAAAAGACAAATAGACAAAACATGAAATATAAATCATTTAAACCAACTTTATTTGTTGATTTTCTTTTAATTGAGATTTTAGTCAAATTAAAAGCAGCAAATGTTATGAAAACAAATTCTTTGTATAAGGTAAGGATGAATTTATCATTGGCAAATTTGCTTTTAGTAACATTTATGATTATTCAATTGTTACAATGTATATACGTGTCCCAATTTGGTATACACTTTTTTTTTGAGGAAATAAATTCCCATAAAAGTACTGTAAAGAATCAATTACTTTATATTGTAAGACTTTCATAGCATTCTCACATTTAGAGTTTAATGTATATCATATTACAAAGTTTATATTATCCTTTCCAGTTGAACATCCCATTATAATTGAAAAAACCCATAAAAATCAACTACAAATGTTTGCTTTTGTACCTCCATAGAAATTAAAATTTAAATTAGTTCTTAATAAGAATATACCCTCTATTTCTTTTAGTTGATTAGAATTTTTTTATTTTGATGCATCTGAAAAGGTATGTGTCTGCATTTGATATTGAAAACTTAATTTTAAGAAAGTATTATAAATCTAAGATTAATAACTAATAAAAAAGATGGAAATTTTGGTAGAAATATAATTCTTTCTTCCATAGCTTTTCAGAATAAGCTTATTAAAACATATAATAGGATTCTGTTCCTATTTTTCTAATTAATGTTTTCTTTATTTATCAAAGGGCTTATAGTAATAACATAATATCCTTGATAATAATTAAAGTACTTCATTTTTATTGACTAGTTTTGAAAAAATAAAATTTATTAAACCAGATAATTGAAATATTTATTTCTTATTTCATGCTATTGAATTTTTCTATATTTTAAATTCTCATTAATTAGATAATTAAAAAAATCTCTATAAAATATCTATAGTAATAAATTTAATAAAAAAACATTTTAAAAAAATTATTTATTTAATACTTAAGTATTACTGAACATTGAAGAATTTTTTTCACTAATTAAGTAGCATTTATTCATATTAAGAGCATCAGCTTAAACAAAAATTATTTAATACATTGTTGTATTCTTTTCAAAAATGTATTTTTCAAATTAATAGCATGTAAAGTTAAACTAGAAGGAAAAAAATCACTTCAATTATTTGTGATAGTCCTATTGAAGTATTATAAGTAGTAATTTATTTTTTAAGAACTTTATTGTATCAAAACTTTTGAATATTTGTATAATTAAAATTACTTAATTTATAATACTAGCTTATGGAGGATAAATATTTGTAAATTTCTTACATTTTTTTTTTTTAATCTTTATAAATTTCCGACCCTGTGATAAATTTTTTCCCACCATTTGCTAGATCCACATTTTGACTTCCATATTTTTATTACGTGGACAAATGTATTCAATAAGATCATTATATTAACAGTGAAATATGAGGAACAATTATATATTAAATTTATAAATAACTTTGGAAATATATTATAATAAATCTTTGTTATAAAACAAATTTTTATTATTATACTGCTTATTGATTTTAATACTAACAATGAAGCCGATCTAAAACAATTAATGTATTGTCTAATTTAAAAATTTTAAACATCACAATTTTAGATCAATAAGTGATACGCTTTTCCCAAATTTTGCAACTTTTTGAATTCTATTTAAATTTTCTAAGGGATTCCTTTATTATTTTTTACAAAATTAATTCATTTTTTCAATATAAAATTATTACTGAATGTCCATATATAATAAAACCAAACTCAAACTCTACAGAATTAGATCAGCACCAACTAACAACAGTAAATGCAACTAACGCTTTTTTTTTTTAATTGCTTATATCACTAAATGCTAACTATCATTAAATCATTAATGTTCATTCTGATAGAATTACGAATAAATAATTTCCATTTTAATTAACAAGTAATATTATTATAATTATTTTCAATGTTCCCTTCAAAAACATAAATGTTTGCAGTAGTTTTAATACTTTTTTATTTCATTTTAAATGATTATGACCTTCTAATAGTAAGAATTTAAGCCACCCACATTCTCAGTTTCAATAGAAACATTGACTCCTTCTTAAGTTTATTTAATATATTATGCATTTTTAATACTCAGTTTTCATTAATTAAATTAAATTGTACATTTTAAATGAATGTGACCTTCCAATAGTAAGAATTTAAGGTACAGACATTCTTTGTTTTATAGAAATTCATTGCCTCATTCTTGCATTTATTTATGATATTATGTATTATTAATATAGAGTTTTAATAAATTAAATTGTACAGGTTAAAAATCCTATTATTCTCTTTCAAATGCTTTTAATATAATATCAATGTTAATTAGTTTAACCATTTTCATAAACCGATAATGTAAATAACATAGATTGCCATAGAAGGAAATCTAACAAAAACGAAAAAAGTTTTAATTTTCTTTTAACGTTTCAGCTAAACTATTCGTTTTAATTAAATTTTCGTTTAATACCAATAATGCTTTTAAAATTACTTAACATGACGAATGATTTCTATATTAAGATGATTTGCAATTTTAATAGTTTTAATAAGTTTTAAATTTACTGATTGCACAAACTCATTTACTAGACGCTCGATTTTCAGTTATTCTATATTGAAAATAAAAACACGAATGTAATAATAAAAAAAACTATAAATTTAGAAACTTATAAATTTAGAAAATACTGAAAACAGTTTTCTTGTTTTTATTCAGGCATAGTTTACTTATTTACACAAAGAAAAACTATTAAATGTCTAGACACCAAAATTATACAAAACTCCAAACACAGTCACTCATCGGTTATCAATAATGGTGCTCGAACTTTATCCAACATAGTTCTAAAAGAATTTTATTTGAGTGATATTACATGCAGGACAAGATAATTGCATGTTATGTACAATTCTGCATTAGGAAAATTGAAATTTCCATATTTGTTCCTCCTAGTATTGATTGCTTAATATTGCAGTTATATTAATAAAACTGCATAATCATCATGCATTGAATTAATGAAGAAGTTCAAAAGAAAGTTAAATGATATAATTCCATCAGATGTTTTGATATAATCTGTCATGTTTCCTGTTTTTAAAATAATTTTTATTTGTAGGTGGTTATATTTGATAAGCGATTTCGGTTTTTACCATTAGTACTTAATTAAAAAAATCTAAAAATTGTTTGAATATGTTTTAGATCTAATAAAGAATGCAAGAGAGAAAATTAATTAAATTTTAAAACAATTTCATTATTGTTTAAGCTTTTCAGCAAATAACTGGGCCACAAATTTATTAATGAAAAATAAAACAGCTTATTATCGCAGTTAGATAATATTTTTAATAATACTGATGGAATGGCATTTTAAAGGAAAACAATGAATTTAAATTTCTTTCTTTTTATATGCATTTAAAACATAAACAAAGCATTCTACCTTAAGAAAAATAAGTGAGATTATTATAAATTAACTATAGTACGATAACCATATAATCATGTATATAAACCAGAGAAATTTCCTTGTTTTCTTCTATAATTTGAGATCTGTATAGTCTGGCAGAAATTACATTGTTAAGAATCAAAGTTCCAACGTAATGGAATACCAAAAACCGTTTCTGAGGTACACAAAGCTTATTATAGTATTCTGGAATATGATCTCATACAACAAAATCTGAAATTCTCCTGTTACAAGGAATAGTCTCCCGATTGATTTAAATATATTATATTAACCATATAAATGCAATCAATTTCTTATCCAGGATAGAAACTCCATGCTAAATATGCCAATACTCCCATTCGATCAGTTGTCATAAAATATTGAATGATCGTTTATATATTAATGAATATTATAGATGGTGCCATTTAAACATAAATTTATTTATTTTTAAAAAGTCACTACCTATAATATCACCCATATAAATGGAACTACCGATAAATTTATTTATGTTTAATTGCATAAACTATATTTATTCATGTAAATAAAAATTTCTTGTAGTTAATGTATGTATTATTTAAGTTTGAATAAATATAGAAAAGAAGTGCATAAGTATCATTTTTAAAATCAATACAATTCTGTTATCCTTATAAATTTTTAATCATGTTAAAATATTGTATTCTCGTTGGAATTACAACAAATATAAAGCATAATTTCATTTAAAAAATGCATGTATTTATGTTTAATTGTTAAATATATTTATCGAAGTATAATGAAAATTGCATGTAATCGGCAAATGTACTACTTAAATCGGAATAAAACCAATACAATTTAGTTATCCTTTTAAATTTTTTAACATGTGGAAATGCTGTATGTTCGTTGGAATTAAAGAACATTATTCTTAATGTCATTTTAAAAATATATGTATTTATGTTTAATCGTGTAAATATATTTATCCATGTAAATAAAAATTGCATGTAACCAATAAGTGTATTACTTAAATTTAAATAAATGTTGGAAAAAGTGCATGAACATTATTTTTAAAAACCAACACATTTATGTTATTACTTTTAATTCTTAAATATGTTTAAAAAAAATTATTATGAATTTTTGAACACTGTTCATAGCAATTTTTTTTTACTCTTTGAAATTCTTCTAAATCTTGAAGCATTGCATTTCTTCACTGAAGGCTCATAAAAAAAAATAATAAAAAATAATTTTCATTCATTAAATAAATAATAAACTTAAAATAATTTACAAACAAAACTGGTAGTTAATTAAAATATAAATTTTCTTATTAATATTAAAAATAAGAAGACATAAATTTATAAATTTTAATGAAGTTCGTTGGAAGTTAAGGTTTATTGTCATTTTTAAATAAAACAAATTTTCTTTCCTAGACACTTTATTTCTGTTTCAAAATTGGAGAATGCCAAAATAGCAAAGAGCCTCAATTATATCTTTCTTTCTCTTAAAAATTTCCCACTATCAATAAATTCTAAGATTTAATGATAACGAAATTTAGTTTAAAAATCACTATTCTAACATCACATAACTGCAGAAAATAACTCAAGTAATTTAAATTTTATTCAATTTCTTAAATTGCGGTGTTATAACGGTTACATAAAATTTCTCTTGCAAGTAGTTAAATTATTTCTATTACGAAACTTTGGCCAAGGATTTAGCTTTGCCAGATCAAAGAAAATTTTGAAACTTTTAAGAAAAACTTTTAGATGAAGAAACATTTTCACAATCTTAGATCCAAAACGTCTTATTATTTGTGTACGACCAAGTAACTTATCTCAAAAATTCAATTTCGATATATAAGGAGTGAAGTCCAATTTAAAAGTATCGTAAAGCTTACTGAGAGTTCGGAGAATTTAAAACTTTTAACAAGATATATTTTCAGTTTTTCTAACCTGCCTTATTTAAAATCACACTTTTAAGTGAATTTAATCCATCTTATTAATTTTAAAGACGTTTCTATTTCGTTTATATCCATTATTCTACAGAGAATGCAGCATAATTTAAATAAGAAACTTATTATTTTTGCTGCATAATTTATATACGAAGGTAATTCGTAAGTTTTTTATTTTGTTGGAAAGTTTTTAGAATATTGTGAAATAGTTTGCTGAGTTAATTTAAAGATTCCAGGAAAATATTTGCCGTTTACAAATTTTATTCAAGCAAAAAATAGTGTTATTGAAAAGGTTACAGTATATTTCGAATCTCAGTTCATTATGGAAAAGGAGAAACTATTTATATGCAGTAAATTCAGATAAATATTATTGATTTCGAAATAAAATCAAATATTTTATTATAAATAAAACTACAGAATAAATCTAAGCAAATATATTAAAATTTTTGAATAGTTATTTGAATTTCCATGCTCAATTAAAGTAGTGGAAAATAAAATTTAAAACATTAAGAGAACAAGAAAGATTAAGAGAACAAGAGAACAAGAGATTAAGAGAACAAGCAAGAACATATTTCAACATTCGTTACATTTCTTTGAAATTAGTACTTTTCCTCCAACATAACACGTTACCCAATACCTATTCCAATTTATATAAATAAATAATCAGAATGACATTATCTGTACCTGAATTGTTTTTTAAATGTTATATTTAAACAAAATTATTTATACATCTCAATTTTGAAAATATAAAATTGTTAGTAAGGATAATGAGTAATGAAGCACAGAGCGAATGAATAGAGTAAAGGAATAGAAAAATAAATAGAATGAATAAATAAAGTGATTGATTAGAATGAATGAATAATATATAGAATTATTGAATAGAATAATACCAGCTAACAAAAAAGTAGGACAATCACGGCATAACTATATCATAACCAATACACAATAAACCAGTAGAATGGAATTTTCTTTCATTGGACTCAAGGAGGAGGAGCTGACTTTACGGAGGTATCCTTTGAAGTTATATTAGAATTGCAGTGAAGGAAATTGTGCAGCCTGGGAAATGCTGAATCTGTTACATGTCAACCGTTCTAACGGTGAATGATTTCTAGTCAAAATGGTCTGCTTCGAAAGCATTAGCAACTGTTCTGTTTTTCAGCAGTCATATACAAAAATCAAGTTTTTACCTTTGATAGTTGGAAATAAGTACATTTGCAGTATAACACAATGGCAATAGGATAAATTAATTTATTTACCCGTTATAAAAAGTGCAAAAATTATTAACCAAACATTTATAAAAAATGTGGATAAATTTAACTGCAAAAAAATTAAGTTCACGATAAAAATGTCACCCAAAAATATGTACTGCAAATAATTCGAACCTTCAAGCTTTTAATTCTATTATTCAAATATGATTTGATTAGAAATAAAAGGAAAAAAAAAAGCATTCAGAAAAATTATTCAAAAAAGGTGTTTATCAGAAAAATACGTAGAATGTATTTTCATAAAACCCGTTTCTTATTTTCATAATAAAATTACGAATGACTTTTTCTGTCAAAGCAAATACGAGTTACAAATAAAAAATGTGACAAAGGATATTAAACTCACCAAACTTATCTTTTTCCAAGTAATGTAAGAAGGAAATCAAAACTGGAGACAAATCAAAAATGTGCAAACAACATTTAAAAAAAATCGCAATAATGCAGTACGAAATGCATATCAATTAAAGTCATAAAATGGTATCTTAATTATTATTAAAATAAAGTTCTATAATTAAAAATTAGGCAGTAAAAAATGTTAATTTATGCACATTTTGGAGACATAGTAAAAAAAAAAAAAAAAAATAATAATAATAATAATTTTGGATCATAAAAAAGAGAGAGACAGAAAAAAAGAGAAAGAAAATTGCAAAACAAAAGTTATATATATATATATATATATATATATATAAATGATAAATCAATTATAGATATGTACAATGATGCATGAATATTATGCCAGCTTCGCCGTTTGAAGGGTCACACTGTTAACATTTATGAGGTTCATTCACGTGTATATTGTAAACTTGTTGACAATCTTATTGTTTATTTTGATTGTGACTACAATTTAGATACAATGATGCATGAAACAATGTCCTATATACAATGATGCACGATACAATGATCTATATACAATGATGCACGATTATTATGCCAGCGCTGTTGTTTGAAGGGTAACGCTGTTAACATTTTTGATTTTCATCCGCATGCATTTTTTAAGCTTGTTGACAATTTTGTCATGTGAAAATCAATTCAGTGTTCATTGCGCCCATATTGGTTACAATGGACCAATGTTGGGTCATTGTGAGTACAATCTAGAAGGAACATTGGTCTTTTGGGTCTTTTCTGACTAATAAGCTTAACGTGTTCATCTTTAGCATAGACAAAAAAAAAAAAAACCACGGTTCTGTCCCCATAATAGGTTTCAAACTAAGCTCTCTCATCTTAGAATTCCAGTATTCTAACCACCAGACTGATGATGGATCCCGGTAAGGTATAAATTCTATTAAATGAATAATGAAGAAATAAATTGTTAAAATGTGTAACATACAACAAACCAAAAGTTATATTAATTAAATAAGAATGATAAACTAGTTCATAACATCTGTTTAAAAATAATTGCACATTAAACGACTTTCTCATTTAAAATGATGAGTCATTTAAAACTTTGAACGAAATATTTCGAAATTGGCATTCATCGTGAGCCTCCACTGTAATTGCTTTTCTGCATATGTGAAGACTGTAAAGAAGAGAAAGACGACAGAAACAATTCGACAGCCAACTAGGAGCTTGCCTGTTAGAAGAGTTAAAGATGTTTAATTGATGATTCCTTCTATTACCTAACACTCTCCCTATATATATCTTGTTCAAATTTTCAATGTTTAATGTTCGCTCATCACTTTTTATTCATCCACTTAATTTTAGTTTTTAAGATTTAAGTTGAATAAAATGTATCTACCACTAGATGGCGCCAGATAAACTTAAAAAATGAATGAAAATTAGTTAGGGAAGGACTTTCTGCAATAGAGTGAAAAAAAAATTGGAATTGACTTAATTTTTTTTTAATATTACTTGTTTTTTATATTAAAATAGCAATGTCGGGGGCATTGCGGGGAAAAGAGAAAGGGCATGCGAGAAAGGGGCATTGAACTGGTGAGGCATTGAGTTGGTGAGTTTCAAAAGTTTTTTCAATATAAAAGAACGGATTTACTAATTTCTGAAAGATGACTGGTATCTAGTTCATAAATAAAGAAAATTTGATTTTTTTTTCAAACTGCATTGAAAACAAAGGACGAATATCCGGCGAAGTTTTGAAATGTGGATTTTGTTTTACAGTCTCTTGAAACGTTTTGCGAAAGCTTTGAGATTAATATTTATCGTTCATTGCTTAACCTGTAAACGGGTCGCAAACTAGGAATCTCCAATGGGCAAAAGGGAGGTCACATTATTCGGCTGTAGACACGGCGAATAATTTGTAGATTTCGGAGCAGTATTCAGTATAGCAGCCTTCCCTGGATATAAAGTCCACAAACAATGGCATTAAGCTAATAATGGCTCAGCATGTAAGGCATGTGACAAACACGAATATACGAGGCAGAGATCTATTATTGACACAATTTAATGTTCGATATTAAGCATCTATTTCAATTGCCGAGATTTAGATCGCATCAAATTATTTACAGTATACCATAGTTAATTGCATTCCAAAGGTAGATGAGATTCCAACTGGAGTACAATCAAATATAGTCATCGGTAGTGGACAATAGTCAAATATAACCAGCAGTGATTTATCATTGCTGTAGTCAAATATAGGCAATGGAATCCCTCTTCTGTTGTATTGCAATGACACAGGATTTCGCATTTCTAATGAGGCACAGAGAACAATTAGACTGTGCCCAGAGATTGGAGACAGTGTTTGTTTTCAGGTTTTACTCATGATTGGCATCAGATCAATGGTGCAAGTCAACACTCAATTAAGATTGTTTAGTATAATTTTATTTTGGATGATTCGTCTCTTGTATGGAATAGATCATGTATTACTGCATATGTTTTTAGGTCTTTTTAACAATTGATTTCTCAACAGGAAATTCACGCCTTTCGCCTTATATTAACGTAATCGAGAAAATATAGTCATTTCCTGTCAGTAACGTCGTCCATGAAATGATAGGCTGGTGAGAAATAATGTTATCCCATAAAATAACGATAATGTCGTAGTAATATTAGTAATAATGAGTATCAGTATCAGTAGTTAGTAGCCCGTTGTTATCAAGGTAGTTAGTTGCACGTAGTTGTTAGCACTACGTCGTCGTAGTACATTTTCAAATATAGTAGCAGTGAGTAGTAGTATTAATTAGTCGTAGACGTAAATAGTTAAATATTAGTGGCAGTAGTAGTCAAATATAAGTAGGAAATTAGTAGCAGTTAATAGTAACAACAAGTAGTTGTTAATAATAGCAGTAAGAGTAGTAGTAGTATCACTCAAGGAGTTGTAAATGAGGCATGTAGGAATTATTAGTAGCATTAATAATATTATTATTTAGTAATAGAGTAAAGTCGTAGTAGCAGAAAGTAATAATTTTTTTTTTAGTACTAATTGCAGTTGTGGTAACAGCGGTAATAGTAGTAAGTAGAGGTAAGTGATAATAGTGAAGTTGTACGTAGTAATAATAGACGTTGTAGTTAGTCAATAGTGATGAGGCAGTATTTGTTTTGACAGAGAACAAGTAGCAATAGTGGTAGTTATAGTATTGCAATAGTTAGTGTAGTAGGGCAGTAGCAATGGGGGTAAAGTAATAGTAGTGGCAATTAGGGTAATACTAATAGTTAGGTAATAAATAACAGTATTTTATTTATTGTTCTAGTTGTCTTTAGTAGCTACAAATAGAAACCAGATTAATAAAAAATAGTTCTAAATATTATTTGATAACTGTATGCTCTGTAAAATATAAGCTGTGATTGGAAAAATATTTAGATTTTTATTTTTATCTTTATAAAGAGTGTTTATGATTAATATCCTTCAAACAGAAATTGGGTGATCATTTAGTTTCATCCATACCATTGGAATTGCAAAATTAATTCACTTTCCATTAATCAAAAACTAAATAATGTTACTCAAGACTCATAGTAAATATGAAGGACCAAATTGACACAATCACTTGGATTTGATTCCTTTTTTTAAACAAGGGAGTAATATTCCTTCTTTATTGTTTGGTTATTTTCATTTGCACCATTTTAAGAAATAAAAGGCATAAAAGCATTATTACAAAAATAAACACTTACAAAATACACACTTACGAAAAATAAAGACGAGTAATTCACTATGGATTAACATAAACACCTTTCTAATTCGACACGCAGATCTAAATTGAACTTAAACGACATACAGAGATTTTCAAATTGGCTAGACTTGTTTTGACAGGTCTGGAGTGGTTTTGATGCCTTCATTGGAATATATATCATCATACATGGTTGGGGACCACCTACTTTTATTAAAACAGCAATAAAATAGATTTACACTCTGCTGTTCGGGAAATATTATTTATTTTAACATATGTATAGATTACAAAATCAAAAATTAAAGATTTGGTTCTTTCAAACCGTCGATTTTCAATGAGAGATCTTGCTAATGATGTTGGAATTACAAAAGGATCGGTGAATTCCATTTTGGGCCTCAAAAGCGTTAAATCTCGATTGGTACCCGAAAACCTTGAATGCGCCAGCTCACGCTGTATTGATTCTTCCTGACTTTTCTCAAAAAATGAAACACATATCGGTCCCAACCACCTTATTTGCCCATGTGCGACTTCTGGCTATTCCCTAAACTCAGAAGATCACCCCGGGGACACCGTTTTGAGTCGATTGAAGCGATTCAACGTCAATCGGGCTGCGCTTTGAAGGCCATATTCACTTTTTAGCATGCCTGCATTGTGTCACTTTTTAGATGAAATAAATTTGGCAGAATAAATAAAGAGTTTTTGAAGAAAAAAAATTTGGGCACTGAAAGGAAACGACGTTCATAGATTTTCAAATTAGCTAGACTTGTTTTGACCGGTCTAAAGTGTTTTTAATACATTTATTGAAATATATATCATCATTCATTGTGTGGTGACCACCTACTTTTAATAAAACTGCAATCAAATAGATTTAATACTCTGCTATCCGTTAAATATAATTTTGTTTTAACATATGCAAAATTACAAAAGAAAAACTGAGCTTGGCGAGCAATTTTTGTTGTTATATTCTGCTACGAAATAGAAAGAAAAGCATAGAAAATATAAGGAACAGCTACAGTTATCCTTTTAACAAAATTAATTTCGACCAGTGTAATGCAAAGATCAGCGATCCTATTCAATTTATTTTGATACAGTTTCAGAATAAAAAAAAAATCTTTAAAAAATCATGAATTGTGATGCATAATTTTATGTGATGAATTCTTCAATATGTTTACTCCAAATTGAAATAAAAAAACCCGTTTCTCTTGATATACGAGTACATTTAAAAATATAATGACATATTTTTAAATCTGATAATCAGTCAATGAAATTTCAAGGCTTTACATCAACTTATAGAGATCAATTTCCCTTAAATTTTTATATTTTAACCTGATTCGTCCTTCATAATTGATTTAAAAAAACATTTACTCTTGTATAGCACCTTATTGTTTGATTTATATAATGCCATTCTATTGTTCTGTGAAGTTTTTGGAATACAGTATAACTAGCAAACCACCAATTTAACGTCAACTGAATTTTGTTTCCTAACTATTCTTAAGGTATTTCTTCAACCCAAAAATAAAAGACTACTTCAAAATATTCCCAAAAAATGAAAAACAATTTATTCTTTTACCAAATACCAATTGTAATTTAACTCAAAGTTTTCGTTTCAATTGTCTTCGGAACTGCTTGGATCTGAAAAGACAATTTTGGAAATTTATCAAATTACTACAGCAAATACAAGAAAGAATTGTCCAATTGTGGAATACTTTACGGACCACATGGAATAGAAAGTTTTTCGGTGCTTTAGGGCGCTTTTACTATTATATCTTTATTTCTGAAGAACATTCAAATATTGTTAGCGTACTGTTTCCTCAATTATAATAAATACAAGGTATTAAAGATTCATAAAAATATTTAGGTTATACGCATATTATCTGGCGCTATAAAATTTGTTCATATTTTACTCTGGTAGTTTTTAAAGAGACAGACATACAAATAAAGTAAAATAGAATTCGAGTTAAATTCGGTCTGAAATAAACTACATTTAAATAACGCTTATGCTTCTTAACATAAAATCAAAGTTTCTTATTTTGCATACTTGGTCACATTTTTTTTTCATTTGATATCTATCAACACTCAATCACTTAACTTTCGGTGCTGGTAAGCCAGAAACCATTTCTGTTCTCTGTTTAATGGAAACACACAAAAAAATTCTAATATTGGTTCTTAGTTCATTTATTACTTTCTTTTATGGAGATAATAACTAAATTATAATGCAAGACGTTTTTTTTTTTTTCCAATGGCAGATACACATACGTGCACGTGCACATGCATGAGTATGCAAACATGCATACTCACAAATTCTAAAGCATGCATAGGAATCTCCTTACATAATTGTACACCCACACACACATAGACATATACACACGTATAGACATAAACGCCCACATTCACATACATAGATACCTACAAGTAAAGACAAAACACACATACTCAGGAATACAAACACATACACACGCACAAACATACAAGCATACATACCCATATACAATCTCAAGCACAAATTTACACTCATGCATAAACACAAATATATTACACCGGTAACCACAATCATATATGATCACTGTTACATTGGTGTCCACTACCATACAGTATCACTATTACATTGGTTTCTACTATCACATATGATCACTGGTATTTACTATTATAACAGGTGGGTTTAGTTTACTATTATAACATTAATGCATGCGTCTTTTGAAGGTTAGGGCTAACTAAAAAATCATACGGATTTAATACTAGTAGCGTCATCTATGTGTCAGCCTACGAACATTTCAGCCCACTTGTTACATGATCACTATTGTAGTCGTGCCCACTATTATAATGATTTTTTTGCAAGAAGATTAAGGTGATTACATATTTTGTTAACTCACTAAATGGGGCTTATTTAATACCTTAACTCCTATTCTACAAAATCCTGACAGTTGTATTTGTTACATATTTTTAAGTTTTACCAAATTGAATTTAATTGTTTAGCCAAATCAAATGTATAGCCTCTATTTGTAAAATAAAAAAAATGTATCAAATAATATAAGAAAGGAAAATCTTTATAAATTGCTGTTCTCTAAAATAATATGAGCTATGTGAAGAAAAATCTATCCGTATCTTTTTCCAGCATAAATGTTTTTAAAAGAGTCCATTTTTGAAATTCTTAATGATTTATACTGAAAGACTAAGTATCTTTGAAATCTTTCACAAGCATATTTTTGCATTTAACTAGTATTTTGACTAAATATTCATCACAATTAGAATATACAAAGCATTGTTCTTTTAAGCTAGTAGCAACCGCGAAGAAAGAAATGTTGTTTTCAGTGCATTGCTAGCTGGAACGGATGATTCTTGAAAATTTTTATTTAGTATCCACTAAGTGAAGTTCAATTTTTGCTATTTAATCCGTCTGAGATCCGCTGCTGCTTTGATAATTTATTTCCAAATACAGTTATTTCTTTAGAACTAAGAAGGTAAGTTCTGTCCTACTTTTAAAATTTTAAAATCACATCTTTCGAAAGCTAATGCCTATTCCCTTCTTACAAATAGTGACATTTGCAAAATTGTCTTCAACTATACGTTTTCCTCGAGGTGTGAAAGGTAGGATTTCTAACTCCAGTATGATTTATTTCATATTAAAAGAACATGCACACCACACTTTATTACATTTTTTTCAATTCCTTTTATTAGCTCATACTCTCCTTATATATATCTTGTTCACATTTCCAATCGTTCATAAAATACTTTTATTCATCCATTCAAGTTCAAACAAATTTTTTTTTGAACTTGTAGAGGATGACACTGGAAGTTAATACAGTTTTTCAAAGATTAATTCAGTAATTAAATTTAATTAATTAATTTTATTTTTTTTTTTAGATTTAAGTTGAATATATCTACCATCAGATGGCGCCAGATAAACTTAAAAAATGAATGAAAATTATTTATAAAGGACTTTCTGCAATATAGTGAAAAAAAAAAAGTAGGAATTGACTTTAAAAATATTTTTTATAATACTTGATTATAACGCATGTCCTTCATCGAGTAGACTTTTACCATACGAGTAACAAATATTTGTATAAACTGTAGAAGGTCAATCGTTAGTCCAAACTGATTTGTTTCTCATGAATCGAAAATGCACATCTCTCCTTAAATAGACACTTACAGGACCTGTTTTGCCGGAAGAGCGATTTTCCAAGATTATAGAACAGCAGTATAATTTATCAAAGGTAAACTACTAGATAATTGTGCAAACGATTAAAGCATGTACATATTTAATAAATCTTTATATTAAACATATACATGTTTAATATGTATATGTTGGGGCCTGAATGGCCGAGGTGGCTAGCGCTCTGGCGCTCGGTACTACAGGTTTCGGGTTCGAATCCCGGCGGTGCCATGGATGTTTGTAGTGGTTCGGAATCAACTTTAAACCGTAGGTCCCGGTCCTAACAGGATCGTAGAGCGTTTACGGGGGCATTGTTACTCCGCGTCCGTGGCTTATTTTCAAGTTACACGCCCCCTGGGTAATGCAAAGTGAGTAACGTCTGTGCGGCGCTTGCCTTAAGCAATCCAAAACCAAGCTGTCTAAGTGCTTGCCAGCTGCATTAGAAAAATAAATGTTTAATTTGTATATATTTAATGGAAATGTGAGAAAAATTGTGTCACCATCTGGCGGTCCAGATCAAAAACACTGGAATTCATACTGAAGCAAAGGTTTGTTTTTGGTTTGTCGCACTACGGTCATCTTGTGCACAATTTAGGATAAATAGACCGGGACCTACAGTTTAACGTGGATTCCGAATCGCTCACAAATATCCATGCCACCGCCGGGATTCGAACCTGTAATACCAGAGACCAGAGCGCTAGCCAATTGGCCAATCAGGCTTCCTGAAGCGAAGGATCAGTCAGGGCCAAACTATCCAAAGGCGGATTAAAACGAAGTTATTGTAGTTATATTTTCATACCGCCATATATGCTAATTTATGCATTTGTTTTTAAATTATATACACTAAAATCTATATATAAAAATAAAAAATATTTTTTACTTTGTGTTTCCCATATAATGATATGCTGCTTTTTTTCTTATTAGATATGGAATAAAGTTGAATTAAAAAAATATATATCATGAACTATTCAAACAACAAATAATGCATTTTAGTTTTATATTGGAAAAAAGTATTAATCAATCTTATGTTTTTTATATGCAGAAGAGAAAGCAATTTATTTTCTATCAAAAAAAAAAATTTCTTTCCTATAATATTTTCGACGACAAAGTTCCGACGAATTTTTAATATCTTTGTATATAAAAGGTAAACAGCTACGCGATAGTTAGATATATTTATCTTTTTTAAAGGACAGCAGAAAACGATTTAAAAATACAATTTGCCAGCAAAGTGCAAATTTCTAATGAAATTTCTATAATATAAAATGTAGTTTTCATGCCATTCATTTTTCATCAAAGGTTTATTTCTCTACAAATAGGAGTAGGGAATTTGGATTTATTTTAGAATTTTAAATTCATTTAAAATTTATTCCGAAATATATTATTATTTATTATTTATTGTTGTCATCTATTATTATTATTTATTATTATTATTATTAATATTATTATCATTATTATTAATTATTATTCATGTATAATGCTTTGCAATTAAATTTGTATATATATATCAGATTCGGGCTGAACAGTTCATAGGCTGACACATAGATGGCGCTACTAGTATTAAATCCATATGATTTTTAGTTAACCCTAACCTTCAAAAGACACGTGTATAAATTTGACAGCTGTTGCTTTACATATATTTGATTGATTTACAATATTTAAATTAAATTTTACATTTTAATTCGAATTCAATGTGAGTAATGAGTTTACATTTGATAAGAAACATCGAGAAAATCTGATTTGATGCCCTCTTTCTTATAAGCAGTGCGCATGCGTTTTACAGCCGATGCATTTAAGATGTTGAGCGCCCCAGATAGTACTGAAATCAGTCACAACGACCCATGAGAAAGCCTCGCACTCATTTGATACACGATCCTACTCTGGCATGCATAGAGTAGTAATAAAATAGAGCACTTTCCCCTATTTTAGAGAAGCAGAAAGTTGGGGAAAATATCTCCCTTTCCTTCTTTACTAGTTCCGTTTCTTTCCTTTTAGTACTTGTTTGTACATTCTTTTTCCTTTTGTACTAGTTGGTGCTGCCTCGCCCCATGGCTTCTTTTCATTGTATTTTATTTAGAAAACATAAACCTGTTACGAACGATTTTAACAATTCCGATAAATGCCTGAAATTCTTCTCAATTCATATATTTATTTAATATGTGCTTACTAAAGATGAATAGATATAAGAATATTATTTGTTTACAACTATGACCATTTTTTGATTGAAACCAGTATAAAAATATTACAAAATGTTCATACAAATAAATATTTTATATTTTAATCACTTTGGTGTGGAGGATATGTATGTATTAATAGAATGTAAATGTCAAATGTTTAGAAAAATTAAATTTACATTTATTTACAATTAAAAAATGAAGCATTTATTTTGCAAATCATTCATATGCTATCATGGCATATGTTAAATTACAATACCTTGAATTACATGCATAAAACTAATTCTAAATGAGTGCAGTATATTTCAATCCACTATATGCACTACGAGATACAATCATTGATTTATATAGTGGTTAAACGCGTCAGATATTTTGCCAGATTGTCCCGCATTTACATATAATTTTAAACTGGAAAAAGGACTTTTCATGATGAAATTCAAATAAAAAAGAAATTACAAAAAGGAGTTTGATGATTGGGACTCGAGTTCTTGTTTCAGAATAAAGACGAAAATATTAGATATTCCTTTTTTTTTAAACCCAAAGATTTTACCCCAGGAATATGTTTGGCATGAAATGGGATTACACTTATCATTGCATCCACAAATAAAGAGACGAAATGACAAAAGATATAATTGTCTTTTGTAGTTGTGTTGAAAAATCTACATGCTATAGCATGTAGATTTGTCAAATCATCAAATAAAACTGTTCAAACAGTTTTCTGATGATTGGGAAACCTCCAAATTAAAATGAAACACTTCTGTTCAAACAGTTTTTTAATCTGAAATATAAAAATATTGTCTATGCTACTAAATCAATTATTTTTTTTAAATATTATGATTCGTTAACAACTATATTCATCAGTGTTTAGAAACAAATATTAATTATTTTTCTTATGTGCGTTAAATTAACTTCTGGCGAAAAATATTTACCAATAATATGTACGTAAAGCAACATTAAAACTTACATCTATGTTGTGTATTTCGATGTATTTTAACTATATCATATATTTCTTTCATAAAATAAGAATATATTCAAGCAAATATTTTCTTTTATTTGATGACAAATATGGTTAAAACGATATATTTTTTTTTAATTTTGCTTATAGACAGAAATAAGAAAAAAATCAAAAAAAGTTTGCACTAGATCTAAAATTTAGGTCATTATTCTAGTAATTTAACTGTTAATGCATACAGAAAATAACAGTTAAATTTTATTTAAATTTAGGGCTATTTAAAGCAAATTTAGCTGTTAATAAATGGAGAAAATAAACCTCTTATTTTATTTCAATTTTGTAATAATATACTATATTCAATAACTAATATATCTAGAAAATAATGTTAATACATGAGAAGAATAACATTTGCACTTTATTTAAATTTCAGGGTGACTATAGAAGCAATTTTAACTATTAAACTTATAAGAATGTTTTAATTTAAATATTAGTTCTTTAGATTCATAATTATTTTGTAATAAGAATTTTTTGATTTATTTTGGGTGAATAAAATTATAAAAAGTAAATCATTTACCAATTAAATTCAATTAAAAATTGTGAGAAATTGATTAAACACAAACCGTAGTAGCTTATTATATTATAGTAGGTTTTTCTGACATTGTTAAAAAATATCTGCAAATAATGGCACATTTTAGTATGGCGGAGTATCTTAAAAGTGAAAATAAAAGATGGAAAACGCAGAAAAATGTGTGGAAGCAGAATAAATTGGCTCAATGAAGGACTGTGTGTCGAAAAGAACATCAGTGCATTCGAAAACAAACGACGGATGAATCTGCTTTCTGATTATGTCCTGAGAAGTACAACTGACAAGAAATGTCACGTGACCGGAATGAAATCGGTGGACCGAGCTCCGCAGTAAGTGCCCCCGAAATGAATAAAACACGAGATTCGAAAATAAATATTCATATTGAATACATTTGCTTTCTCCTGCGCCTATTTCCTCGTACAGAAGATTGATAAGAACAAGGGTTGCTCATATTTGGCTGCAATTTTTTTCATCACAAAGCTGCTTTTACCGAAAATTGAAAATGGTATTTTCTGATGCCGAAAGAATATCTTTTTGGAATGAAATCGGACGATGTTGCTCTCCGGTAAAAATCTCAGGTTTTGGAAACTGCACTAGTGCTGGCAGAAAGGATTTATTTTGTTCAAAGTTTGATAAGCCTTGATGAACAGGGAAAACACGAACAACTTCAAGGTATTTCCCAATAACATCTGAAATTCGAGTTTTCTGTACATTTGAAAAAGATTTTGAATGCTAGGAAACTTTTTAATAATATTGAATATAAATATAATATTATTAAAAATTTGCTTTTTTTATTATTTTTTTTTTTTAAATTTCAATAAAGTATTGTAAAACATGTTTGCTGATATATACACACAATATTAATTGCGCATTTAACTACATTTTCGAAGGTTGTATTTTTAATTTTTTCCACAGAATTAATAAGGCGTAAAAATATTGCAAGAGTAATGAAGAGAGAAGAAAACAAAAAATGTTAATAAAAAATTTATTAAAATTTAAACTATTGCACTATCAAATGTGAATGTTGATAAATCATTTAAAAAATAAAAAAAATGAAAATTTAGTAGAAAATGTGTTTTACTAAATACTTTCGCAGAAGTGATTATATGAGTTATGGATTCCTAAAAACCTTTTTTCGAAAAAAACTTTCTTTCCAAAAAAGGCGAAAAGCAGATGATTGGATGCGCTGGATTTTTCGAGTGAATTGGATTCAGTAAACAAACCTTTTATTTGGAGAGGAACCTTTTTACGAAGAACATTTCACGTAATTTTTTTCGAACATTGTTATTTGAGACAATCAATATTTTCGCACCTAAAAGTACTTTTTCGTTTGTAGTTTTGTTTTCTCTTTTCTTCAGTAAAATTCACGTTAGTTAAATATTAAAAAGTAAGAACCATTAAATTACAAATACTCAGATAATAATTTTCTAAATATAATTTTCGGTTTTAAGTTTTAATGTTTTATTAATTTTATTATTAATTTTTTATTAATATATATTTTTTTATTTTGAAATTAATTTCATTTTTAATAAAATGATTATGAGATTAACTTAAAAATAGCAATTTTACTGAATCCCTCATTAATTAATAGTATAAGTTAACATGAAGAAAAGCTACACAAATCACCGAAAATGTTAAATATATTCAAGTAATATTTTTTATCTTGGATAATCAATGCGGTATTAATTTATTCAAATTATAATCAATTTTTTTTTTGTAATCATTAAATTTATAAAATTATGAAAATTATGTTAGTTATGAGCACATTATTAAAAAAATATTAAAAACTAAATAGCATAAGCTACCTTCCCCCATAAAATTAACAATTGTTGTAAATTTATTTGTTAATTAAAAATATTTTATAAAATCGAATTATCATAGGCACACTTGTACGCTGAATATATTTAAAAAGCGATTCTGGTTTCAAAATTTTAACAACTTATTAAAATAACACATATACTAAGTTAATGCTAATGCATGAAAATTTAAATTGGTTACATGAACTTTAGTAAAGTTTAAAACAATAAGATACAAATAATTTATTTTGTTGAATATGTTATATTTAACTTTGTATGTTTTTTACGGTGCTTACAGCCACCATGATGAAAGGCTTCTGAATTTAATCTCTTGTTTATGGATCAAGTATAATTTAACAGTATCTGCAATTTCGAATTCCTTTTAATACCTTCATCCGTTTATTCGTATATTTTCAATAAATTAATTAAAACCATTCGTTTTAATAAATACATTCAAATCATTCATTCAGTTTAATAAATTCATATTCCATTTTAATAAATTCATTCAAATCATTCGTTTATACATTATTAATTCAAATTCATTCACTTCATTTTTACAAAACTAACAAAAATCATACAATCAAACTACAAAAGCGCTACTGATATATGTATAAGAAATTACAGTTTTTAATCGTATTTCTTTCAAATTAAAATTGAATATCAAATTTGTAACGATAATCCTCGTACATACTGTGTTTGATTATTTATTATGTCATTCAAAATAACAAAATGGTGAATAGAAATAGAATGCTTTGTTTTTAAATAATGCTTTCTCAGATATTTTTCACAAAAAAAATCACATTTTTTAAAGAATGATTTGAGTGAATATATCTCAATGCTTTGTTCAGTTCTTAGTTCAAATCATTTCACATTATATTAAATAAAAAAAAGGCAACAATATTCTTCTAATTTCCCAGTAAATTAATAGTAAGGAAAATTGACAATAGAAAAAAGAAAATTCTAAAATAATGACAAACGGAAAGTGGTCATCAAAGTGAGTGTCTGATTGTAAAAAAAAAAAAAAAAAAAAAAAAACTGAAGTTTATATTGAATTATTTTTATTGCGAGAGTTCGCTGGCAGAATCACTTTTCATTTAAAATAATTTTACTTTTTTACCCTTCAACAAATTCGCCGCCGGTCTCGCGGGGATGTGTTGACAGTCATTACTTCTGCGTGGAGAATCGGATTTTTCCCAGAAGGCGACTTAATTTTTATAACGAATTATACTGAAATGTGGTTATAAAACAAGGATTATGTATCCAACTGACTACTTAAGTAATAATGGATGATAACTGTAACAATAATTTATAAGAATGTTTTTTAAATTATTGATCATTCGACCCATTTCTCAGTGTGCTATGCCTAACAATGCCTATTTCGTGTACGTATTTGGTAGCACCTATTTGTAAGAAGAACTATTTTTCAACTTTTATAAAATGTTAAAAGATCAAGATTAACAGACTAGCATGTGTAATGGATTTTAAAAATGAATGCAATTCAACAAATTCCACTAAATGTTTAAGGTTTGGTTAACGAAAATGTTGTCGTGCTATTCCAAAAAGAAAATAATGATGGGATTTTATTTAAATATTGTAAAGTTAAAAAACACTGCCTTTGATAATGAAGGAATTTTTTTTTCAACATGGCCAGTTTCTATACATATATATAATTATAACTATTTTCTGCAGGGGTAATAATGAAAGAATCTTCTTATTAATTCTAAATTTTTCAGTATGCGGTCATCATCATTATGTATAATACTTTAATGTGGCCGTGGGTAATAAACGGGTTTAAAATACTTGATTTAAAAGGAATTATTGAAGTCAGATCTAAGCTTGTTGATTACAAAGCCTCATTGGTAGGTAATTTTCATTTTCTCGATTTATCCCTGGTCGCAGGTACTCATTTGGAACGCCAGCTGTCACCGACAGATCATTGAATAATTGAACGTTCTGATTCATTGTAATGGACATCATATGACAGCTGATTTTAATAGGATTCGGAAGGAATTCAGGAGCAGACTTTGTCTTGATGTGTTTTCTTAGAACTACCCTCCTACTAGAAGTTTTGTTAACTGATCAATCTGAGAGTTAAAACAAATTTGAAATTTGAAATTGTGTGATGAGGGGAGTGAGAGAAAGTTAATTTCAATAGAAAGTTACAAGAGTATGCATTGTTTGAAAAGCCCGATTGTTTCCGATTTCCATTGAAGAAGTTAAAAGTTGGTTCTTCAAAAGATCATCAGCTATTTCTTCTGACTATTCCACCTCTAAAGATCACTGTAACCTTATTAATGCGGACTTCGCGAAGATTAGGACATCATATGAACTCAATCATCAGATGAGAAAAACCTATTTCATCTAATGATCACACTTCGATCATATTCTTTCGTAGAACAACTTAAGCTAACAAAACTTTCAATTAAATAATAAAAATATGAATTTCAGAACAAAATATATTGTGGAATTGGAAATATAATTTATAAATTATATTTTAGTTTAGAAACAAGTTAAACAATTTGAGACTTGTTAAAAATGTTTTATGGATGGAAATTTAACATCAATCAAGTATATCTGTAAGATTAAAGTCACAGAAACAAAAAAAAAGGGAGTTTTTGTGTAGATTAAATATATTTTTTTCACTCTAAAGTTTACGAGGCACCATACGTGTTGCAGAACTTTTACGAAAAAAGTAATTTCAAGTAATGTTGATAAAATGTACTATCGATTCAATGTTTTTAATTCCGGAAGATCGTTATCTTTTGTGCTTTAATAAAAAACTTTTACATGGCTCGAATGAACTTTAAGAATGAAGCGAACATCGAATTCAACGCTTACAGTCGATTTAAATTTTATTGTTAGAATCCCTCAACAACATTTTAAGTTTAAAGTTTATTTATAGGCATCGTGAATTTTCTGTTGATCTTATCTTTTCCTCTAGAACAGTGCATTTCGATTTTATTTCCAAATGGTATAAAAGCAAACAGGCATTAGGAGAGCCGTTTTAAAAACATTTGTCGTATAATCTGAAGTGGCTGTAGTTCTTTTTATACAAGAGAGATTTTGCCTCACACTAAACTACTACAACACCCACGAAAATTTTAAGCTTTTTAAAGTAAAAAGTCAACTCTATTTAAAGATTTTACTTCTTAACGTTTATTTTAAATTAGAATCCAATTTGTCTTCAGTCGTACCGATTTGAAATTTTTTTCTATCACATTTGTGTGTATTAAGTTTAAACTGAATCTCCTTTACTTATTTTCATACTGAAGTCAATCAATAATGTTTATTTAAATATTTGAATCACAAGATTAAATATCATTTGTAGTTTCTAAAAATTTTCTTTTTTGTATTTATTTAATTTTTTTCTGAATTTAGTTCTATGATGTCCAATTTTATATTCACAACATAAAACATCAATTATACTATTCATTATTTTATTCATTAAATTTTGGTTATATTCACAAAAATAAATTAATAAACAATTTATTTTCAAAATGTCAAAAATATTTTACATATTTATGGCATTTAAAATTGAATGTAATTAATAAAAATCTGAATAATATAATTTTTATATTTTATTTAGTATTTTTAAAATGATGAGAACAAGTGTCGTATTATTTAATATTTAATTTAATTGCATCAAAATAAATTCTACAGCAATAAAAATAAAATGTACTTTAAGATTTTTAATATTGATATACACTGAAAATTATTAAAATTTTATAAGATTTGTGAGGATGTCTATGTATTTCATAAAATATATATGAGTCGTTTAAAAAAAAATATATAAATACAAAACTTATTGGTTTCGTTTTGATAATATTAATTTCTTAATTCTTAAACTTATATATATTCTATACCAGTATTAGAAATCATTATTCTCGTAAATTATGTGCAAATAAATAAAAATCTTTAAAATTCTAATCCTAAATATATTATTAAAAAAAATATTGTATTATGGATATTCTGAGAATATTTTATACTTTTAATGATTATAAATGATCATTTTAGCAAAAAGTGTTCCAATTTAAAAATGCTTTTTATGTTTAACTAGTGTACACATTAACAAAGGTGATTATTTGTTACATCAAATATATTAGTAACCATGTAATATTTTCTCGTTGGTTTCATTAACATTTCATCTCATATAAATTTTTCACAACTGCAAATGGCATGTTATAATTAATCAATTGCACAGTTTTCATCTGATTTATGATTACCAGAAAAGTTTCAATTATTTAATAAGATTTCAGATATTTCAATGCCAACAGCAGTACTTACTACTATATATATATATATATATATATAGTATAGGTGTTAGAAATGAAATATATATTACTGAAATATCTAAAAACTTAATTTCCATTTATTACTTTAATAAATTAAGTAAATTTTGTTTTAGAATATTCAAAGTGTATTGATAAGTACTCCATAAAACAAGACATTTTCCTCCAAAAAAATTAAAATCCTTTTCAAAATTATTACTTTATTAATGACCTTTGTTGCATTTAAACACAAACCAATTTTGAAATATAATACAAGCAAGAAAAAGTAAAATATATATCATGAACGTCATTAATACATAATGGACTGCAGCAAACTGTGTTTAATGTGAAGTGGATTCTTTAGAAGTAGAGCAATTTTTCAATTCACGAATAAAGAAAATAAATCTCTTCAAAATAGCACTGAATGCTTAGCAGAACCCAACTTTTTGGTCTTTCATGTTTACATTTTGTAGCATGAAAAGAAATCTTGTTAAGGTGATGGTGGTCATGAAAAAGGTATTCTGGAGAAAAATACTAGAGTTTAAAAAACCGCAGGAAAAAGAATTTTATCATATGAATTCCAAAAAATATGTTTGAATGTATGACAGGCATTCATAATATGAAAGAAAGATTGATTATTTCGTGTAAATGTTGACCGTCTATAAAATAATTCTATGATAATGTCTAAATTGGGAATGAAATATTTATGTTTTCAATTTACTTTTCTTGTTTATTAATTGGTTATTAATTTTTTTGTTCTTAATACATATAACAAAGTGATAAATTGTTTCTTAGAAGTTTATAATGTCTTTCCTAAGGATGTCAAGATGTTTTTTTTGCCAAATATCATCTATTTAGAATCGTCTAATTCTTCAATGAGGATATAGTAATTGAAATATTAAAGAGACTCCAATAAATTCTTGAAATTCTAGTCAAGACGATTTCATTAAAGCATTATATCCTTAATTAATTAAACATATTTCATTTATAATTAATCCATATTTAGTGAATAGATATAGAATTAAAACAAAATATTTTATTTTCGTTTGAACTGAATACTAGTTTTACATTTGGTCAAAGTCATTAGAGTGAAGTTTAAATTTACGAAATCATTTACTTATAATTAAAAATATCTGATAATAAATCTATGTAAAAATTGAAGTTTATTTTTGATGGAAAAAAATAAAATGGAATTAAAAGTTGGCTGTTTTAGACTCTTCGAATGATTAGAATGATTTGTCCATATCAAACGGACCATCGAACGATCCATGTGCTTATAGCAGACGTGAGCACGTTTAATTCGTAGTCTCGAAACTCTCCCATATTATTTAAATGGTGTATATCTGCCTGATGTTCCCTTTGAAGATATCGGTTCACATAATCACTCTTCCCCATGAATTTTATCATTTTATTTTATACAAAAATAAAAAATAAGTCATCTTATTTTCAGTGCATATAAATTCTGATATACATGCAATCGTTTCATTTTAACAACATTGTAAAATATTTACATAAAAAATAAAACTTTCATGAAAAGATTTCTAAAAAAAATAACTATTTCTAACGATTGAAGAAATATAAATTTTTCAACAAATTCCGCAGCAAAAGCGTGTTTGAGCATACACTCACGCACTCCTTTAAAGATTTGACTAGAAAATATTTATCCAACAATCTTCTCCAAACGCCACAACTTCTTTGCATTGATCGAGTGCGGAAGCAAAAACATATTTGGGCAGACCATGAAACGTAATCCTTCAGCTTCGATTTCCTTAACTCTCCTTTTCAGAAATCTTGCTTTAGCAGGAAAAAAATGATAGACATGAATAATTCAGATCAGATACTTTGCTTTCGAAGAGACAATGACGCAAGCCACAATAGACAGGCTATTCCGAAATAACAAATCAGACAGCCAACATTTTTTGCATTTTTACCTGAAAGATACAAAGAAAGAATTTTCTGACCTATGAAAGATAGAAAATTCTTTCCTGAATTTAACACCTCATCCTGTATGGCTATCCCATATATTTGCTCTGTTTCTAAATCATTTCGGAGCAAAATACATTGTGAAATGAACGGTGAATGATACAAAATACTTACTGAATGTATATATATATATACGAATATATATATATATACATGAAATTGTGAATGATGCTTAGATTCCTGATACCGTAACAGCCAATTACATGCAATTTTGATTCCGTTCAGGTATTTTCGATATTAAGGATCCGATTCGCACAGGTTGAAAATGTCAATAAAATCACAGAAATAATCAAGTTGACAAGCACGTTAGCAGTCGTAGCTGGCCATAAAACAGTTTTAAACCATTTGCACAAAGCTGGATTCAGAAAGAAGCATGATGTTTGGGTGCCACATCAATAAGCACAAAAATGCAGGATCGATTTAATTTCCATCTGCGAAGCCTTAGCCAAAGGGAATGAAATCAACTTATTTCTTAATTTTCAACAAACGGATAGTAACTGGGGATGAGAAATGGGTCACATACGACAGCATTGTGCAAAAACGATTCGTGGTCAAATCGCGGTGAAAGCTCAAAGCTCAAACCAGGGCTAACGGCCAGGAAGGTTCTGCTGTGCATTTGATGGGATTGGAAAGGAATAATTTATTATTATGAGTTGCTTCCATATGGTCAAGCACTAAATTCGGATCTCTAGCGTCAACAACTGGAACATTTAAAGCTAACAATTGACTAGAAATAACCAACAGGTGAGGATGCTATATTCCATCAGGACAACGCCAGGTCACACACTTCTATAGGACTCGCCATAAACTCCGGTAGCTAGGTTGGGAAGCTTTTTGATGCATTCACCATATAGTCTCATCTGTCGCCAAGCGATTACCATGTTTTTCTTACATTGCAAAACTTCCTTAATGATAAGAAATTGGCATCAAGAGAATATTTTAAAAATTGATTACTAGAGTTTTTCACCAATAAAGACCAAGACTTCTATGAGAGAGACATTATGAAGCTACCTTTAAACTAGCAACAAATTATAGGAACTACACGGTGCATATTTGGCCAAAATTGGTAATCAGAAACATGTTAAATAAAGTCTTGAAATTCATGTAAAAATAATGGATTCATTTTTTTCCCAACCTAATATATATAAAAATAGCTAAACATTTAAAATAAAAGCAGTAATAAAAGAAACTAAAACATTTAATATTAGGAAATTTGTAATAAAAATTTAAATGAACGTTTAACTTCTGGAAAAAATATTGTCCGAAAATCAGTCAGAAACAGGATTTATGAAAAAAAAGTGTTATGTTGTAACAAATCGTTCATCACATTTTATCGATTCTAAAATTTTTATTTTTGCATTTTTAATTAAGACATCAGTCGATAAAAATGACACTATATGAAAAAAAGTTATTTTTATTCTGGAATAAGCAAAAGTTATTATTATTTTTTACAAATGTAGATATGATATGTTTTGATTTAAATTATTAAATATATATATATATATATATATTGCATTGTACATGTTAGAGGAAGAATTCTTTTATTTGAATGTTTAAAAAATATTCACTCATCGTTTCATGAATCGGAAATCAATAATTTTCATGTACCATTTTACTTGTAGATTTGACAGAGGAAAGAAAGTTTGAATCTGTTTCGGCGGCTGTTGTTATGTTTTGAAATATTGTTGAGTTATTCAACTATAAAAACATCAATTGGACATCATTTGATATCATTTTAAAAGTATTAAAGACAAGGTCAGTAGTTTGTCTGATTGGTGGCTCTTTGATGAAGTGGGCAACAGCTTGACGGAGGGGTTCAGGTTCGAATTCACTGGTGACGCTCGCTGCAGTCACTGGATTCTAATACGAGGAAACACAGTGGGGGGCTTAAATAGTGTTTATAAGCCTCTTATATTGATGGTTAGGTTTATTTACGATCCAATTTAAAAGGTTTCGAACTTAACATACGCTATTAATATGTTAAGCTCAAAATGCTTTAATTGCTGTTAACGCGATTTCCTAAAATGGCGAAAAGCAGATGATTGGATGTGCTGGATTTTCCGACAGAATCTTTTTTCGAAGAACATTTTGCGCATTTTTTCTCGAACATTGTTATTTGAAGCAATCAATATTTTCGCACCTAAAAATTATTTTTTCGTTTGTAGATTTGTTTTCTCTTTTCTTCAGTAAAAGTCACGTTAGTTAAATATTAAAAAATAAGAATTATTAAATTACTAAGATAAAGATTTGATTACTGAGATTTTCTGAGATAAAGATTTTCTAAATATAATTTTTGATTTTAAGATTAATATATTTTACTTATTTTTTTTTATTATTAATTTTTATAAATCTAGTTTTTATTTTGAAATTAATTTCCGTTTTTAATAACTCAAAAACTAGGTTCGTTTAAAAATAGTTATTTTACTAAATCCCTTATTAATTAATAATATGTAATAACACGAAGAAATGCACAAATCATTGAATATATTAAATTTCATTTACGTAATATTTTTATATTCAATGTTATATTAATTTATTCTAACTCTAACCAAAGCTGTGTAATCATTAAATATAAAAATTTAGGAAACTAAAGTTCTTTTACACCTTTATTTACCTTGACTACGTAAGAGTAGGTAATTCACATGGAAGAAGAATTTAGAAGTGCACTTTATTCAAAACAATATAAAAAAAATAGCATAAAAGCATAGAAATAAAAATTGCTGTAATTTTTTCAATTAAAGATATTTATAAAAGTGAAATGTCATAGACAAACATGTACGCTGATTATATTTAAAAAACGCTTCTAGTTTCAAAAATTTGAATAATTAAGAAACAGTAATATTAAGAAAATTCTAAGGCATGAAAATATTCCTTACAAACATATACCTTAGTAAATCCTAAAATATATAAGAATAAAAAAAATATATATATTCTTGAATATGCTGTATTTAATTATTCATGTTTTACGGTACTTAGAATAACCACGATGAAATGCTTCTGAATTTAATCTCTTGTTTATGAATAAAGCATAATTTAATAAATTTGAAATTTTGAATTCCTTTTAATGATGATTTGATTAATTAATGTTTTAAACTCTCGCTACTTATTAAACTCTTTTTCATTTTAATGAGGACATGATTCGAACTCAATCATTAGATGATAAATGCTAGATCATCTAATGATCTCACACCGATCATATTTCTTAATAAAACAACATAAGCCTAAAGAGTCCTTTATTTAAGTAATAAAATAAGGATTTCAGAAACAAAGATAGTGGGGAATTGGGAATATAATTTATAAATTACATTTTCGTTTTAAAAAAAAAGGTAACCAAGTTCAGTTTTGTAAAATAATGTTTTATGGGGGCAATTTAACACCAATCAAGTATATTTGTAAGATTAAAATCATAAGAACTAAGCCAGAATTTTTGAGTAGATGAAATATATTTTTTAACTCTAAAGTTTACAAGGCGTCATGCAGTGTTGTAGAAACCTGCACTGAAAATGAAATTTCAAGAAATGTTAATATCGATTTTTGTTTTTTAATTCTGTGAGATCATTATCTTTGTGCTTTAATAATAAACTTGCATGGTTCGAATGGACTGTAAGGTCGGAGCGAACATCGAATTCAACGCTGTTTTATTGTTAGAATCCTTTCAATGACTTTCTAAGTTTAAAGTTTATTTATAGGCATCGTAAATTTTCCGTTGATCTTATCTTTTCTCTAGAACAGTGCATTTCCATTTTGTTTCCAAATGGTATAAAAGCAAAAAGGCATTGGGAAGATCATTTTAAAACATTTGTCGTATAACATTAAAGTAGCTATATTTCTTTTCTTTTTACAAGAGAGAGATTTTGCCTCAGATTAAACTGCTACAACACCCACGAAAATTTTCTTTAAAGGAAATAGGGGAACATTTACTCTACTTAAGGGTTTTACTTCTTAACGTTTACTTTACATTAGATGCCAATTGCTCTTCAGTAGTTTGCTCGATTTGAATTTTTTTGATTCGAAATAATTTTATAGAATTTAAAATTAAATATAAATAATAAAAAATATGAAACAATATGATTTTATATTCTATTTAATTTTTTTTTTTTTTTTTAAATGATGAGAGCCATTATCATATTATGTCATATTCCAATTTATTTCGTCATTAAAAATTCTATAGCAATAAAAATAAAATGTAATTTAAGATTTTTAGTTTTATTAACTCCTGAAAATTATTAAAATTTTTAAAAGATTTATGAGGATGTCTATGGGTCGTTTTAAAAAATTGTATGTTAATTAAAATTTAGTAATTTCATTTTGATCAAATTTAAAAATTATCTATTCTATACAAGTATCGGACATCGAATGAATTATTTTCTTAACTTAGTTCAAATAATTGAAGATTATTAAAATTTTAATACTATATATATTAAAATAAAAAACATAGCTACATAAAAGTAAGTTTTTGCCAATTAAACACATTCTTAAGGATATTCTGTAAATTATTTAATACTTTAATGCTTATGCATAATCATTTTAGAAAAAATATTAAAAAATTTTAACTAACCTAAAAATCTTAACTAATAAATTTAATTTCTATAGCAATAAAAATAAAATGCACTTTAAGATTTTTAATATTTTTAACTACTGATTATTATCAATAATAAATTTTTAATAATTTTAAAATCTAAAAAAGTACTAACTACTTTAAATATATTTTATTTTTGACTAGTGTGCATATTAATAATGTGATTATTTGTAGAATCAAGGTTTTTAGTAACATTGTAATTTTTCACGTTGGCTTCGCTAACCTTTCATCACGTATAAAGGTTTCACATGAATGCGAATGACAGGATATAATAAATCATTTGCGCATTTTTGGTATGGTTTACGATAATCACAAAAAGAATATTTCTTTATTAAGAGTTTAGGTACGTCATTTCCTACAACAGTACTTGTCAACAAAGTCTTATTTTAATGTCAGACAAAACAGAACACTGATACTAAAAATAAAAATTAATAATAATAAAATACATCACATAGAGTAAACACTTAAAACATAAAATTGTATTAAAAAATTAATTAATTAAAAATTAAAAATATCCATTGAAATTCTTTTATGATATTTTATCTATTTATATAATATTATTATTTTTAAAATACTAAGTTCTTTAATTTTTTTCATTTAAAGGAAGAAATTGTGATTCATTTTGTTTAAAAAAAGTTGTTCCTTCCAGTAGAAGCAAAAGTAATGTACGTTTAAATTGTAGTAATCAGTAAAATTTAGGATTAGTTTGGTCACCCACATTTTAACTGTAACTCTATTTTCCCATTTAGGATATGTGTTTTTATTTTCATTTGTAATATAACATATATGTGGAGCCATTTACCCTTTAGTTGTTTGAAGCAAACAATACGTCCTTTATATTTTAAAGATCATAAAGTAAGTAGCCTTCTGTAAATAATGCTTCTGCAATGTTATACTAAATCATACTATCTTCATTCACTAGATGAACGTATTCAAGTCAAAGACGTAATTAGCGAAGTATTCCGATAACATGGACGGCACAATATATCCTTCCGGTTAGGGCCAGCAAGACATATGATTGCAGAAGAACGAATTGGCAGAGCAAACATTTTTAAAAATACAACGAGTCACAGGCAGGATTTCGTTCTATTAGAGATAATGCGGCTATTATTGGAGTGATTGGTTGATTAAAATGATTACAAATTCCTCTGATTAGACAGAATGTGTGGGAATTTAAAAAAAAAAAATTATTTATTCGATTAATAAATAAATAATTTTTTGGTATAGAATTTTCTAAATGCATTGTTAGGTATTCTGTAAAACGAAACAACATTTTTTTCTTCGAGAGCATAAACTCATTTACCTTTTTAATGGTTTTGGTTGAATTTAAATATAAATCAATTTTTGAAATATAAATGCAAGTAAGAAAAGTAGAATATTCTATGAACGTTATTAACGCATAATAAATTGCAGCAAAATGTGTTTTTCTTTTCAATGGGAAGTAGATTCTTTAGTGATAAATTGTTTCTTAGAAGTTTATAATGTCTTTGCTAAAAGATGTCATGTCCTTTTCCCAAATATCGTCTAACTAATAATTCAATGTGGATATAGTAATTGAAATATTAAAGAGACTCCAATAAATTCTTGAAAATTTAATCAAGACGATTTCATTAAAGCATTATATCCTTAATTAATTAAACATATTTCATTTATAATTAATCCATATTTAGTGAATAGATATTGAATTTAAAACAAAATATTTTATTTTCGTTTGAACTAAATACTAATTTTACATTTGATCAAAGTCATAAGTTCAATTAGAGTGAAGTTTAAATTTACGAAATCATTCAATTATACTAAAAATATCTGATAATAAATTTATGTAACAAAAAGTGAACTTTATTTTTGATTAAAAAAATAAAAATGGAATTAAAAGTTGGCTATTTTAGACTGGTATAATGATTAAAATGATTTGTTCATATGCAAAAATGAACCATCAAACGATTCATGTGTTTATAGTAGACGTGAGCACGTTAAATCTATAGTCTCGTACAGTATTTAAATGGTGTATGTATTCCAAATGGCCCCTTGCAGATATCCATTCACATAATGTTGTTTCATCACACAAAAATAACTTTTCCCTTTGAATTTTATGTCTTTATTTTATTAAAAAGAAAAATAAATAAATTCTTCATCATTCTTTTCAGTGCATATAAATTCTGATACACATGCAATCGTTTCATTTTTAACAAAATTATAAAATATTTACATAAAAGCAAACTTTCATTAAAAGATTTCTAAAGAAATAACTATTTCTAACGATTGAAGAAACGCAATATTTTTCTACAAATTCCGCAGTAAAAGCGTGTTTGAACATACACTCACACACTCCTTTTAAATATATGAGTAGAAAATATTTATCGAACATTCTTGTCCAAGCATTGCTTTGATCGAGCAATCGAGCATTGCTCTTTGCATTGATCGAGGAAGGAAACAAACATGTTTGGACAGGCCACGAAACGCGATCCTTTAGCTACGATTTACTTACCTCTCTGCTTCAGAAATCAGGCGTTTGTTAAAAAAAAAGGCAGATAGACATGAATAATTCAGATCAGCTAGCTCCTTGGGTATCTCAGAGACGATGACAAAAGCTACAATAGACATGCTATTCCGAAATAACAAATCAGACAACTAACATTTGTTTACAAGGAAAGCATTCTCTACCTGAAAGTTCAAGGGAGAGAGATTGACCTGAGACTGTGATTTAGGAGTAAAAACAGGTTCATCTGTAACAGGATTTCACACCTCTTCTATATATGATCCAATGTATTAGCTCTATTTTCTAATAAATTTATTTCATTTCTAAGTTTAGATTGCAATCTTTGAATACATTGTGAAAGGAATGGGAAGGGTAAAAAAGTACTTACTGTATATATATATACATATTATTATAACATCTCGGCCTATACTTATAACGATTTTCAGAAGAAGTCCCACTTTCTGGTTCATAGAAACACTTTAAATTTTATTTACAAGCAATATATACATACATATATACACATACACACACAAGCACACATATACAATCAAGAGACAAAACATTATGGCCACTCCTACATTTTGCAATGAACTCGCCTGGATGTCGTGGAAGCCCCGTGATCAAGTGGAAGTGGTATTTAACTGCTGCTGGAGAGTCTGAACAATCATTCTTTCACTTACTTCTGTGTGTGATGGGAAAGGCTGCTGATCTAAGCGACTTTGATAGAGGGCAGATTGTAATGGCTCGAAGGTTCGGAACAAGTATTTCCGAAACTGCAAGACTCGTGGGTTGTTCACATCTACAGTTGTTAGTACTTATGCAAAGTGGATGAATGACGGTGAAACCAGCAGTAGACGGCATGGTGTTGGACGTCCACACGCTATCAAAGAAAAAGGTCGTCGGAGACTGTCTCGCATGGTGAAGCAAAACCGGAGCCAGACAGTGGCTCAACTGACAGCCTCAATACAATGCAGAGCCAAGTAGAATAGTATATCGGAGCACACTGTTCAGCGAACACTGTTGGATATAGAACACTGTTGGATATAGAGCTACGCAGAAAACGTCCCACTCGTGTGCTTTTGCTGACCAAGCGTCATCGCCAACTGCGCCTGCGCTGGGCCGGGAACATCGTGACTGGTCCATGGAGCAATGGGAGAGAGTTGCCTGGTCAGATAAATCACTGTTTGTCATTCATCACGCCGATGGCCGTGTCTTCCAGGCGAACAGTTGCTCCTCGATGTACAGTAGGTCATACACAGGCCGGTGGTGGTAGTATTATGGTTTGGGGGAACGTTCTCTTGGGCGTCTCTGGGACCCGTGGTTGTGGTAGAGCAGACTATGAATGCTACAGGGTATCTGAACATCATTGCGAACCAGTTGCACCTTTACATGGTGTGTCTGTTTTCCAGCTGGAAATGGAATGTTCCAACAGGACAACGCCCCTTGTCACATGCGAGGCTAAAATTGTGTTGGAGTGGTTCCAGGTACATGATGCTGAATTCCAGTTAATGTCCTGGCCGCCTAACTCACCGGATCGCAATCCGATAGAGCACATTTGGGATGTCCTGGGACGGCAGCTCAAGTTTAAAGATCACCCATTCTCAATATCTCGGATTTGCGTGACCGTTGCTTAAACATCTGGTACAATCTGTCTCCGGCCATCTACCAAGGACTTGTGGCATCCATGCCAAGGCGGGTTGAAGCTGTGTGGCGCGCCAAAGGTGGGCCAACTCGTTATTGGCAGGTGGTCATAATGTTTTGGCTCTTGAGTGTATATATATATATATATATTCCATCAAAAGCAAAAAAACCTTTTACTTTTTTTAATGGTAATAAAGTAATAAAATTAAAATATATCATGAACGTCATTAATGCATGATGAATTGCAGCAAAATATGTTTTTATTTTTAATATGAAGTAGATCCTTTAAAAGTAGAGCAATTTTTCAATTCACGAATAAAGAAAATAACTCTCTTCAATAGCACTCAATACTTAGCAGAACCCACCTTTTCGATCTGTCATTTTTACATTTGTAACGTGAAATGAAATCTTGTTAAGGTGATGGCGGAAATATTGTGGAGAAAATACCAGAGCTTAGAAACACCGCATGTGAAGCATTTTATCAGATAAGAATTCCAAAAAAGATTAATTTCCTGAAGATTTAATCAAGGTCAGCTGTTAAAAATATTATATCCTATGAAATTTTTATTAAAATTTTTATTAATCATTTATAACTAATCTATATTTAGTGAAAAATATTGAATTTAAAACAAAAATATTTTCGTATAAACTAAATAGTGTTTCTAAATTTGGTTCTTATGTTTAAAAGTATTCCTGTGTGTAAAAAATATTATGGAGAAAAAATACCAGAGTTAAAAACACCGCATGTAAAGCATAATAAAATAACTACAATTTTAGCTGGGTATTTGATTCAATTTCAATTAGAGTGAAGTTTAAATTCATGAAATCATTCCCTTATAATTTAAATATCTGAAAATAAATTTTTATTGCTAAAATTGAAGTTTATTTTAAATGAGAAAATTAACAAAAAATTAAAAGTTGGCAAAGTTGTTTTAGTCAGATCTAATGATTAGAGTGATGTGTCTATATCCAAAAAGCACCATCGAAAGATTCATGTGTTTATAGTAGATGCCAGCACGTTAAATTTAGAGTCTGGAAAGTTTCTTACAGCATTTAAAGGGTGTATATGTGGCAGATGTCGTCTTTGCAGATATCGGTTCTCATAATGCTGTTTCATCACAAAAAATATATTTTCCTTTTGAATTTTATGCCCTTATTTTATAAAAAGAAAATAAATAAATTATTCATCATTATTTTCAGTGCATATAAATTCGAATATGCATGCAATCGTTCCATTTTTAACAAAATTGCAAAATATTTCCATAAAAGCAAACTTTCACAAAAGGATTTCTAAAAATATAACTATTTCTAACGATTGAAGAAATACAATATTTTCCAACAAATTCCCAGTAAAAGTGTGTTAGAAAATACACTCACACTTTTTAAAGATATGAGTAGAAAATATTTATCCCACACTCTTGTCCAAACGCCAGAACCTTTTTGCATTGATAGAGAACGGAAGCATAAACATATTTGGGCAGGCCAATAAAAGTGATCCTTCAGCTTCGATTTCCTTACCTCTCATTTCTTAGAAATAATGCGTTTGCAAAAAAGAAAAAAGAAGATAGACATGAATAATTCAGATCAGCTATTTTGGTTTCGAATAGACGGTGACAGAAGCTACAATAGACATGCTGTTCCGAAATAACAAATCAGACAACTAACATTTTGTTTACAGGTAAAAAGCATTCTCTACCTGAGTAAAAACAGGTTCTCGTTTTTGAATTTAATTCTTCATACATATATGGGATTTGCTATTAATAAATTAGTAATGAAAATTTAATTTAATGTTTAATTCCCTCTAAAATTATTGTCTGAAAATCAGTGAGAATGAAGATTTTATAAAAACAAATTTTAAACGTAAGAAATAATTAATCCTATTTTCATCGATTCTAAGCCCTTTTTCCTACTTTTTTAACACAAAATCAGTCGATAAAAATGACAGTTTATAACAAAACCTGTATTTTATTCTCTTCGGAATACGAAAAAGTTATTATATTTTTACAAATCTAGATATGATATATTTTGCTTCAAATTGCTGCAAATAGAAATATATATATATATTGTGTCGCACATTTTGCATAACATAAAGGACGATTTTTTTGTTTGAACGTTTTAGAAGGAATAAATATTCACTCGTAGTTTCATGAATCGGAAATCAATAATTTTCCATGTGCCATTTTACTTGTATATTTTACAAATGAAAAGATATTTTGAATCTGTTTCAGCGGCTGTTGTTATGTTATGAAATATTTTAGAATTATTTGCTGTAAAAACATCAATTGGACATCATTTAATATAATTTTTAAAATATTACAAACAAGGTTAAGTAGTGTGTCCGACTGGTAGCCTTTGATGAAGGGCAGCCCCTTGAAGCAGGGTTCAGGGTAGAAATCACTGGTGACGTTCGTTGCAGGCTCTGGTCTCCGAAACAAGTAAACACAGTGGGGGCTTAAATAGTCTTTATAAGCATCTCATATCAATGGTTAGGTTGCCCGTTTAAAGCGTTTTGAGCTTTCTTCTATAACATAAGAGGATTTAGGAAGTTCAATTTTAAAATTCAAAGGATTTTTGTTCTTGCTGTATATGAATGGGACATGAGACCTATCAATATACAGTAAAAATATATGTCAACAAATTGTAATTAATTAAGAAATTAATCAAATTAGAAAATTCTAACTGGTATTGTTTTATTTTGGAATAAATACCACACACATTTTGAAAAAAAAAAATTCATTTATGAGCAGTATGTGTTTTATGCAATATCAGCTTTTAATTTCAAAAATTTCTAATAAAATGTTCTAAATGAATAATAAAATTCTAATAAATTCAATAGAATTATAAAATATAATTTATCAATTAAGTTCAAATAAAATTATGTGAAAAGTTTTACTAATATAAAATCGCTAGTAGAGTGTAAAATTAATGTACGTTTTTCAACCGTTGTTAAGAAAATTCTTGTAAATAATATCAAATTATATTGCGTTATGCCTTAAAAGGGAAAATAGAAGATGGAAAACGCGGAAAAAAAATTGTAGAAGCAGAATAAATTGGCTCCATATAGGAACATGAGTCGAAAGGAGCATCAGTGCATTCGAAAACAAACGACGGAGCCTTCTTTTTGCCTTCTGATTATGTCCTGAGAAGTGCCGCTGACAAGAAATGTCATGTGACCGGAATGAAATCGGAACACATTGGTTGGCGGTCGACCGAGCGAAAATGCGTCCCCCCGAAATGCATAAAACATGCGGTTCGAAAATAAATATTCATATTGAATACATTTACTTTCTCCTATTCCCTCGTACAGAAGATTGATAGAAACTAGAGTTGCTCATATTCTGCCGAAATTTTTATTTTTATCTAAAAGGGGTTTCTCCGAAAATTGAATATAGTATTTTCCGATGTCGAAGGAATATCTTTTGGAATGAAATCGGGTGATGTTGCTCTCGGTAAAAATCTCAGGTTTTTGAAAACATTTCTGGTGCTGGCAAACATGATTTATTTTCTTCAAAGTTTGATAAGTCTTGATGAACAGGGGAAACATGAATATTTTGAAGGTATTTCATAATAACATCTGAAATTGAGTTTTGTACATTTGGAAAAAGATTTTGAATTCTACCAAAATTTTTATAAAATAGAATATACGTAAAATATTATTAAAAATTTGCTTTTTTGTAAATTTCAATAAATTATTGTAAAATTTGTATAATAATATAGTAGACACACAATATTAAATGAAAGTCTTCTCATTTGTGTGAGTCTGCGATCGAGTATGTATGCTATCGTTGGACAACAAGACAAGTGCAGAGACAGCAATATAATTATGTGAATAATTTGAAATGTGTTTCGTTGTGTAAGAGCAGTATAAATAAAAAACGTTTCAAAAATGGATATTTTTAATTAAGATTTATCATAAGGTCACATCCCTCAATGCGTCTCCGGTCTGACACATATACGTCAACACTGTTGACAAACCCATATGAGTTTTGGATAGTAGCATCCTTCAAACGATACATGTTAAAATTTCATGACATTCTAGTAATTAGTTTATAGTTTACAGTTGTTTTAGTGACCCCAGTTTTGTAACTTTTAAAACAATGGATAAAAAAGAATTTTGTGAGTTGATTAAGCATTATTTTTTGATTTGGAAAATGCTGTTGAACCCAAATAATGGCTTGATAAGAATTATGGAAACTGCACCAGAGGAATCAACTATTATTGACGGTAAGTTGAATTAAAATGCGGTCGTACAATCACCGATGATTTTGAATTCCTTGGTCGCCCAAAAATCAGCAGCTGTTCCTGAAAACATAAAAAAAGTTCACAAAATAGTTTTAAAAGACCTTAAAGTGAAGTTGCGTGAGAAAGCTGACACCTTGTAGATATCAGAAGGTAGTGTGTTTACAATTTGGTGCATGCTTAAGTTGCTTCTGCAATGGGTACCGCGTTTGCTCAAACTGGACCAAAAACAACAACGCGTCGACGATTTATAGAGCAGTTTAAAGGCTCATTCCCACCGAGGCGTGAGGCGTCGAAAGCGTGAAACGTTGACCTATCACTAGCCTCCTCGCGTTCGTCTGAAACCTGCTTGAAAATCCACCGCTTCCAGTTGACCAACTTTCAACTCGAAGCGGAATTTCACTAGGCGTAAAGCAATTTCTGACGTTTCACTGAGAACGGGTCGAAAAAAATTTTTCTTCCCTGCCGCATGCCGCCTCACGCCTCTGTGGGAACGTGCCTTATGTGAGTTAAAAAGGATTTCTTGCACGGTATGTGGTAATGGATGAAACTCGGGTCCATTACTACACACCTGATTCAAAATCACCTTCAATTGAAGGGACAACAGCTGGTGAAATCATCCCAGATGACCAAAATCTCAAAATTCAGCAGGCAAGGTTATATCATCCGTATTTTGGGACACACATGATATTTTGTTCATCGACTATCTTGAGAAAGATAAAACTATCAATAATGAATATTACATGTCATTGTTAAAGGAATTGAATGTAGAAATTAAGAAAAAAAAAAAATGTTTTTTCACCATGACAAGTGGCCCCGAGTCATAAGTTGATGAAAAGTATGGTTAAATTGAATGAATTACGTTTCAACTGCTTCCTCACCCATCGTACTCTCCAGATCTGGTCCCCAGAGACTATTAGCGTTTTACAGACATCAAAAAGCTCCAGAAAAGACATTTAGCAAAAATGAAGAATTGTTTTGAGAGCAAAGACAAATCGTTCTACAAAAAAGGTATCGAAAAGTTAGAGGAGAGTTGGAGGGGGATGAATGTATTACTCTTGAAAGGGAGTATGTTGACGAATAAAGTCAAATTCCTAATTTACTTAGATGGACGGAGATTTAATGAATGATGTGTTAATAAAATGATGCATGTTTCAATAATACCTTCAAAGGAACTAGTCGTGCCAGGTTTCCTTTTAACTTTTCTTTTATTAAAAGATTACTTCTTTCAACTAAATTTCCGTTAAAAATTTATTTTAAATCAAATAAAATTAAAACTGTATTTAAAGCCTTTAAACTTTTACCATAAAGCTTTATTTTAGCGGAAAAATTTATTTACCTTAAACAAAATTTTCTTTTTTAAGGTTTAACTACATTTTTGAAGATCATTTTTCTATATCACAGAATTAATAACACCTAAAAATATTGTAGTAATAATATGAGAACAAACCAAATTTTTATTAAAATTGAAACTCTAAACTTTCACTACATTAAATGTGATTTTTTAATAAAGCATTTTAAAAAATGAAACTTTAGAAGAAAATGTGCTATTCTAAATATTTTATTAGTAATGATTAAATATATGAATTATGGATTCCTAAAACTTTTTCAAAAAATATTCTCTTCAAAAAAGGGCGAAAAGCAGATGATTGGATGTGCTGGAATTTCCGAGTGAATTGGATTCAGTAAACAAACCTTTTATTTGGAGAAGAACTTTTTTTACGAAGAACATTTAGTGTTTTTTTTTTTTTCCTTTTTTGCAGCATTGTTATTTGAGACAATCAATATTTTAGCACCTAAAAATACTTTTTCGTTCGTAGATTTGTTTTCACTTCTTCAGTGAAAGTCACGTTTGTAAAATATTTAAAAATAAGAATATTTAAATTATTAATACTGATTTAAAGATTTTCTAAATATAATTTTTGATTTTAAGATTAATATATTTTATAAATTTTTATCATTAACTTGTTATAAATATTTTTTTTATTTTATTACCCCGATAACGAATCATTTGAATGTACGTTAATCATTGAAAAGTGCACTTTATTCAAAAAATATTAAAAACGAAAATGTAGTTAAATCTTTCTAAATTTTTTTCTTTTAAGGTAATTTACATTTTCCCCTTAAAATAAAATCTTATGGTAAAAGTTTAAGGCTTTAAATATGCTCTTAACTTTATTTGACTTAAAATAAACTTTTAATGGAAATTCAGTTGAAAGAAGATTTTTAAGGAAAGAAATGTTAAAAACCAACCTTCCACGGCTAGTTCCTTTGAAGGTATTAAAACCTGCCTGATTTTATTACCGTATGCTAAATCTTCATTTTAAAATTCAAAACTGATGCCAAATGCGACGTATCAGCAAAATAAATACAAAATTTCATTAATATAAAAAATAGCAATGTTTATATTCTTTTCGTATTGCCGATCCTTATAGCGTAAAACCCCATAAAATTAGCAATTGTTGTAAATTTATTTTTTAATTAAAAATATTTATAAAATTGAAATATCATAAAGAAACATGTACACTGAATATATTTAAAAAGTTATTCTGTTTTCAAAAATTTGAATAATTAAAGTAACAGTAATATTAATAAAATTTTAGGGCTTGAAAATATTTCTTACAAACAAATACATTAGTAAAGCTTAAAATATATAAGTTAAAAAAAATGTTTGTTTTCTTGAATATGTTATATTTTACTTTTTATGTTTTACCATTGATGTTTATTAACCAGGATGAAATGCTTCTGAATTTAATCTCTGGTTTTATGGATGAAGAATAATTTAATAATATTTGGAATTTAAAATTCATTTTCATCGATTCATCCGTTTATTCATTCATTTCAATAACTTCATTCAAATTATTCGTTAATCCTTGTTTAATAAATTCATTTAAATCATTCATTCATTTTAATAAATACATTCCAAATCATTCGTTCATTCATTCATTTTAATACATATATATTCAAATCATTCCTCCATTGATTCATTTTAATGCATATACATTCAACTCATTCCTCCATTCATTCATTTAAATAAATTCATTCAAATCATTCGTTTATTCATTCACTTTAATAAATACATCATTTTAATAAATTCACCATTTTATTTTAATAAATTTATCATTTTATTTTAATAAATTCATTCAAATCTTTCACTCCTGCATTTAATAATTTAAATTAATTCATTTCATCTTTACAAATCTAGCAAAACAACTTTATCTTATAATCAAACTGGCACGCGCTATTGTTATATGTATAAGCAATTACATTTTATCATATTCCTTTCATGTTTAATTGAGTATCAAATTTGTAAAGACACACTTAAAGATAAAGATTTAAGTACACACATAAAGATAAAGAGATTTCTCTCAAATTTTTCACAAAAGTTTCACATTTATTTTTAACGAAAGATTTGAATGAATAAATCTCAATGCTTTATTCAGTTGTTAATTCACATTCATATTATATTAAATAAAAATTGCAACAATAAACATTTTATTTCCCAGTAAATTCATGGAAAGAAAAACTGACAATAAGAAGAAAATAAATAAAAAATAATAACAATTATGGTGGTCTCAAACAGTGTGTCTGGTTGTAAAACGAAAGAAAGAAACCGAGATTTATACTGAATTCTTTTATTGCAAGAGGCCATTGGCAAAATCACTTCATTTTGCTATAATTTCACTTTTTATTTATTTACCACTTTCTCCCCCGGTCTCGCGAGGATGGGTTGATAGTCATTGCTCCGCTTGTACAAATTGGAATTTTCCCAAAAAGGCAACTTACTTCTTGTAACGAATAGGATTATTATGTGGTCATAAAGCACGATTATTTGTATCCTACTGATTACTTAAGTAATAATGAATGATAATTATAACAATAATCTATGAACAGTTATTTTAAATTAATTCTCAATTGACTCATTTCTCAATTTGCTATGCGTAACAAGGAGCATTTTATATGTGTTTGGTAGCACATATTTGTGGGCACAATTATTTTCTACTTTAAAAAAAAAGTTAAAAATGAGGAAAGATCAAGATTAAGAGACCAGCATGTGTATTGGCTTTTAAAAATAAATTGCAATTCAACAAATATAACCAAGTTTTTAAGATCTGGTTAACGAGAAATGTTGCCAAGTTATTCCAAAAGAAAATAATGATGGATTTTATTTAGTATTGAAAGAATATTTTCCTTGTCCATTTCTACATTTTTTTCTGTATTCGGCCCTCGTTTTTATGCATAATACTTAATTCGGCCGTTGATGATAAACGTGTTTAAAATGATTGCTTTAAAAGAAAAGGTCAGATATCAGCTTGTTGCCTATAATACTTCATTAATAGGTAATCTTTTATTTCTTGATTTATGCCTGGTCGCAGGTACTCCTTTCTTATCCTAGGCGTCACCGGCAGATCATTGAAGAATTAAATGTTTTGCTTCACAGTAATGAACATCATAGGATATCTGATTTTAATAGGAAATCGGAAGGAATTCAGGAGCAGACTTGTCTCCAGGGGTTTCTTTGAACCACTCTACTACTAGAAGTTTTTAAATTAATAAATCGATAGTTAAAACAAATATAAAATGTAAACTTTGTAATCAGAAGAGAGAGAAAATTAGTTTCGAATAGAAAGTTACAAAAGTATGCTTTGTATCAAAAACCCACAAATTGTGTTAATAACATTTTTTAAATTATGAGATCAGGAGGGTACAAGTTTGATAACAAATTAAAAAATTTTTAAAAATATGTCACTTTTCTGTTTCTAGGGCTATAGACAATGAAATTTTTATTTTTAATGTTACAACGATGGATCTAGATGTTCCTTTAGCTCGGCGGATCTATTTTTACCGAAGTCCATCGAAGAGGTTGAAAGTTGTTTCCCCAAATGATCATCAGCTCATGGTTCTGATTTTTACACAACTAGAGGTATCGTAACCTTAATAATATGGACTTTGCCATGTTTAGGAGATGATTTGAACTCAATCATTAGTTATGAGAAATGCTAGGACATCTAATGATCACACTTCGATCATATTTCTTAATAAAATAATTTAAATCTAACAAGTCCTTCACGTAAATAATAAAAATATGGATTTCAGGAAGAAAGATATTGTGGAATTGGGAATATAATTTATAAAATATAATTTGGTTTAAAAAATTAAACAAAGTTTAGTCTTGTGAAAAATGTATGCATGGAACTTTTACACCAATCAAGTATATTTGTAAGATTTAAATCATCTAACCAAAGAAAGTGTTTGAGTAGATTAAATATAATTGTTCACTCTAAAGTTTACAAGGCACCATACGTATTGTAGAACTTTTGTGAAAAAAGTAATTTCAAGTAATGCTGATAAAATGTACTATCGATTCTTTGTTTTTAATTATGGAGGATCGTTGCTTTAATAAAAACTTCCATGGTTCAAATGGACTATAGAGATTTAGCGAACATCGAATTCAACGCTTAGATTCGATTTCTGCCTTAATCTTAGAATCTGTTCAACGACTTTCTATGTTTTAAACTTTATTTATATCCATCGTAAATTTTCCGTTGATTTTATCTTTCCTCTAGAACAGTGCATTTCCATTTTATTTCCGAATGGTATAAAAGCAAAGGGACATTGGAAAAACCTTTTTTAAAACATTTGTCGTATAATCAATCTAAAGTGACTGTATTTCTGTCTTTTACAAGAGAGATTTTGCCTTAAACTAAACCACTACAACACCCACGGAAATTTCAAGTTTCTTTAAAGAAAATAGTCAAAGTTTACCCTATTTAAAGATTTTACGCCTTAACGTTTACTTTACGTTCGATGCCAATTTGTCTTCAGTAGTTTGCTCAATTTGAAATTTTTTCATATCACTCTGTGTGTATTAAGTTTAAACTGAATTTCCATTACTTTTCTGATACTCAATAATGTTTATTTAAATATTTTAATCGTAAGGTTAAATATCGTTTGTAATTTTCTAAATGGGTTTTTTCGTATTTTTTTTTCTGAAGCTAGTTCTATGTTGTCCAATTTCATATTCACAACATAAAAAGGGAATTGAACTATTTATTATTGTTATTGGTTTAATTTTTATTATATAAATAAATAATTTTTCGGTATAGAATTTTCTAAATGCATTGTTAAGTATTCTGTAAAACGAAAAATCATTTTTTATTCAAGAGCATAAACTCTTTTTCTTTTTTTAATGGTTTTAGGTTGAATTTAAATATAAATCAATTTTTGAAATAGAATGCAAGTAAGAAAATTAAAATACATTAAGAACGCCATTAACGCATAATAAATTTCAGCAAACTGTGCTTTCTTTTCAATGTGAAGTAGATTCTTCAGAAGTAGAGCAATTTATCACTTCACGAATAAAAGAAAATACATCTTCAATAGTACTCGATATTTAGCAAGAACCCAACTTTCTGATCTTTCAAGTTTACATTTTGTAGCATGAAAAGAAATCTTGTTAAGGTGATGGCGGATCGATGAAATATTCTGGAGAAAAATACCACAGTTAAAAAACCGCATGAAAAGAATTTTATCATTATAAGAATTCCAAAAGAGGTTTTGAATGTATGACGGCCAGTCATAATATGAAAGGAAGATTGATTATTTCGTGTAAATGTTGACCGTCTGTAAAATAACTCTATGATAATGTCTAAATTGGGAAGGAAATATTCATGTTTTCAATTTAATTTTATTTATTTCGTATTATTTATTAATTGCTTTGTTCTTAATAGATTCAACAAAGTGATAAATTGTTTCTTAGAAGTTTAGAATGTCTTTGCTAAAGATGACATCTTAAGATGTTTTTTTCCCAAATATCATCTAATTAGAATCGTCTAATTCTTCAATGAGGATAGAGTGATTGAAATATTAAAAAGACTGCAATAAATTCTTGAAAATCTAATCAAGATGATTTCATTAATGCGTTATACCCTTAATTAATTAAACACATTTCCTTTATAATTAATCCATCTTTAGTGAAGAAATATCGAATTTAAAACAAAATAAATTATTTTTATTTGAACTGAATACTATTTTTACATTTGAAAGATATGTTTTAAAAATATTCCTTTGTGTAAAAAACACATTAAACTAACTCTACAATTTTTGCTCTGGAGATTTTGATAAGTTCAAATAAGTGTAATGTTTAAATTTATGAAACCATTCACTTATAAATAAAACATCTGAATATAATTTTTTTTATATAGCTTAAATTGAAGTTTATTTTTGATTGAGAAAAATAAAATGGAATTAAAATTTGCCGAATTTATATTAGACTGGTCTTATGATAATAGTGAATTGTTCATATCCAAAAAAGGCACTATCGGATGATTCATGTGTTTATAGGAAATGTGGGCACGTTAAATCTGTAGTCGCGAAAGTCTACACCAGTATTTAAATGGCGTCCCTTTTACAAATATCAGTTCCCATAAAGTTGTTTCATTCCATAAAAAATTAATTTTTCACTATTAATGCTTTTATTTTGCATAAAAGACAAAAAATAAAGCCATCCTTATTTTCAGTGCATATAAATTCGGATACACATGCAATCGTTCCATTTTTAACAAAATTGTGAAAGATTTACATTAAAGCAAACTTTCATAAAAAAGATTTCTGAGAAAAACTATTTCTAACGATTGAAGAAACGCAATATTTTTCTACAAATTCCGCAGTAAAAGCCGGTTTGAAGATACACTCACACACTCCTTTTAAAGATATTATCCAACATTCTTGTCCAAACGGCAGAACCTCTTTGCATTGATAAACATATTTGGGCAGGCCACGAAACGTGATCCTTTAGCTTCGGTTTCCTTACCTCACTTCTTCAGAAATCTTGCTTTAAAAAAAAAAAAGAAGATAGACATGAATAATTCAGATCAGCTCTTTTGGTGTCCAAGTCATGTCGATACAAACTACGATAGACATGCTATTCCGAAATAACAAATCAGACAACTAACATTTGCTTACAGGTAAAAGCATTTTTTACCTGAAAGTTAAAGAGAGATATGGAGATTGAGAGACTGTGATTCAGGAATAAAAGCATGTTCTTCTTTTTTTGGATTTAAATTCTCATTCATATCTAGCGACCCCATATATTAGTTCTATTTAATTCATTTCTAAATTTACATTGCAAACTCTGAATACATTGTGAATTGAATGCCGAATGATACAAAAAAATACTTACTTAAGCGATTACCATGTTTTTCTTGCCTTGCAAAACTTCTTCAGTGAAAAGAATTTGGTATTAAGAGAAGATTGTCAAAAATCAATTACTAGAGTTTTTCGCCAATAAAGACCAAGACTTCTATGAGAGAGGCATTATGAGACTACCTTTAAATAGCAACAAATTATAGAACAAAACTTTGCCTATTTGACGAAAATTGGTAATACGAAGCATGTTAAAAAGTCTTGAAGTTCACGTAAATATAATGGATTTCTTTTTCTCCAAACTAAAGAGCATTTAAAATAAAAGCAGCAATTGAAGAAACTAAAATATTTGCTATTAGCAAATTAGTAATCAAAACTTAAATTAACTTTCAAATTATGTAAAAATATTGTCAAAATCAGTCAGAAACAAGGTTTTAAAAAATTAGAATATAACAAATCGTTCATCCTATTTATCGATTTTAAACTTTGTTTTTTTTTTACTTTTTTTAATGCAAAATCAGTCGATAAAAATGACACTTTATGAAAAAACTGGTATTTTATTCTGGAATACGATAAAACTATTATTTTTTACAAATCTAGATATGATATATTTTGCTTTAAATTATTGCGAATAGGAAAAAAATATATTGCAGTGCATATTTTAGATGATAACCTAAGGGAAGATTTTTTTTTAATTTGAACGTTTTAGAAGGAATAAATAGTCTCTCATAGATTCATGAATCGGAAATCAATAATTTTCACGTACCATTTTACTTGTAGATTTTACAGATGAAAATATATTTTGAATCTGTTTCGACGGCTGTTGTTATGATATTAAATATTTTAGAATGATTCAACTATAAAAACATCAATTGAACATAATTCAATATCGTTTTTTAAAAGTATTAAAAACAAATTTAGTAGTTTTTGTCCGACCGGTGGGCCTTTGATCAATGGCGAAGCCGGCTTCACGAAGCGTTCAAGGTCACTGGTCTGAAACAAGGAAATACAGTGATGGCTTAAATAATGTTTATAAGCATCTTATATCTATGGTTTGTTTGCCTGTTTAAAGCGTTTTGAGCCTATTTTAAGATATGCCAATTTAAGAATTTCACTTTTAAATTCAAGGGATTTATTTATTTTTTTTTTCTATATATTAGTGAGGCAGGAGAGATTTATCGATGTACAGTACGAAGTACGTTAACAAATTGTAATTGATTAAGAAATTGATCAAATTGGAAAATTCTAAATGGTATATATTGTTTTTATTTTGGAATACTACTGTGTTCATAAGGTAAAACCAATTTTCAATTTAAAATTCTCGGGGCTTAGAGAATTTCAATATTTTTTTTTTCTTTTTTAGGTTGCTGGCACTGTCCTTGATATCTTTGTGAAATCTGACGTCAAAATAATCATTAGCGTTTGAGTTACGCTTGGTTTTGTAAGAACGCTAAAACTGATTCAGGCGATTTTGAAAAGTCTGAATTAGTTGAGCAAAGAACTTGCATTAAATTTTTTTTTTTTTTTTTTTGCGGAAAAGTATAGAATGTTGCAGTAGGCATTCGGTGAGCATTCCTTTATCGGAAAGAAATGTTTAGAATGGGTATAAACAGTTCAAAGTGGGCAGAGAACGCATTGAAGACGAAGGGCCCTTTGGTCGACCACCAACCTCAACCGACGAAGTTCACGTCCAAAAAATTAAAGATTAGGTGCTTGCAAACCGTCGATTTACAATTAGAGACCTTGCTTATGATGTTGCAATTTCAAAAGGATCGCTCAATTTCCTTTTTGACCTCAAACGCGTCAAATCTCGATTGGTATCGAAAACACTGAATGCGCCAGCTCACACTGCATTGATTTTCGTGACTTTTTCGCGAAAAATGAAACCCATATCGTACCATAACCACCGTATTCCCAGTGTGCAACTTCTGGTTATTCCCTAAACTCAAAAGATCACTCCGGGCTCACAGTTTTCAGTCTACTAAAAAGATTCAACGTGAATCGCCGCGCTCTTTTGAAGGCCATTCCTGTTGATGACATTTTAGCATGCATTAAGATTGGAAAAAAAGTTGGCATAAGTGCATTGTGTCCGGAGTTTTACTTTGAAGGCGATGAAATAAATTTGGAAGAATAAATCAAGAGTTTTTGAAAAAAATAATTGGTCTTACTTTTTTGACAAAGTAGTAAATATCATACATACTTTGAAAAAATTGTCTAAAAAGTATGTTATTAATGCATTTATGAGCAGTATGTGTTTATATGCAATATCAGCCTGTAACTTCAAAATTTCTAATAAATTGTTCTAAAATATAATAAAATTCTAAAAAATTAAATAAAATTAAAAAAAATTCTGAATTAAGTTCAAGTTAAATTATATGAAAATGTTTACTAATACAAACCCTAGCAGCCTGTTGTAATATTATGGGTTTTTCTGTTTTGTTAAAAAAATACTTTCAAATAATGGCAAATTTTAATATAATGCTATGCTTTGAAAGGGAAAATAAAAGAAGTAAAAAGCAGGAAAATTTGTAGAAACAGAATAAATTGGCTCCATAAAGGAACATGTGTCGAAAGGAGCATCAGTGAAACGACGGATGAAGTTGTTTTTCTCTGCTTACGTCCTGAGAAGTGCCACTAACAAGAAATGTCATTATGGACCGGAATTATGTTCGATGCAAAAATATTCGGCAATGTGCCTACAAACACAATGGACGGCGGTCGCCGGAGCTCCGCAGAAAGGCGTCCCGCCAAAAGGAATAAAACATGCAGATTCGAAAATAAATATTCATATTGAATACATTGACTTCCTCCTGAGCCTGTTTTTCTTCGTACAGAAGATTGATAAGAACGAGAGTTGCTCATATTCTGCTGCATTTTTTTTCCCATCACAAATCTGCTTTTCACCGAAAATTGAAAATGGTATTTTCTGATGCCGAAAGAATATCTTTTGAAAGGAAATCGGATGATGTTGCTCTCTGCGAAAAAATCTGAGATTTTGGAAACTGTGCTGGCAGAAAGGATTTAGTTTGTTCGAGGTTTGATAAGTCTTCATGAATAAGTAAAGAAAACATGAATATCTTCAGGGTATTTCATAATAACATCTGCAATTCGAGTTCTATACATTTGAAAAAGATTTTGAATGCTAATAAATTTTTAATCGTATAGAATAAATCGAACGTGCAACTTTATTAACAAAAATTAATTCTGTAAAAAATTAATAATCAAATCAAGATATCAGTACTTAAAAAACACACACATATAAATATATATCTTATACATTGAATAAAAGTACTAAAATTCATAATAAAATAAGTGAATAAAGTAGTAGTAAAAAAAAGTTTTCAAAAAAAAAAAAAAAAAGAAAAAGAAAAAAAAAACATTCCTATTATACCGAAGCCTCCTCTGCCAAGAAGGTTCAGCTACATTTCCAGTAAAAGCACGGGCTTTTCTGTGATGTCACAATGATACGCGCTTGTATTGTTTATAGAATAAACGCTATTTCATCCGGTACGTTAGGGACAATGGCCATTCTAAAATACTGAGCTAATATACTTTTAAGGATAGTATCAATGATAATTCATTCTAGAAAAATATTCAAATGATTAAAACACACAGACATACATGGAATATTTTTTTGAGTCTTACATTAATGCTTGTGGTAAACATATTTCAAAAGTGTGTTTTAAAGTTTGTTCTAACGTATTCTAAATTTGTTATTCTCTTTTGCAAATTCATTTAGGAAATGATTCTTCTATTTGACATTTAACTTTTCCATTTAAATTTGTTTCTAGTATATATTTGTTTTCTAGTTTCTAGAAAAAAAAGTGGAAATTTAGAAGAAAATATACTGTACTAAATATTTTCTTAGAAGTGATTAAATATGTGAATTAGGGATTCCTAAAACTTTTTCGAAACGCATTCTTTCCAAAATGGCGAAAAACAGATGATTGGATGTGCTGGATTTTCCGAATGAATTGGATTCAGTAAACAAACCTTTTATTTGACGAAGAATGTTTTTACAAAGAATACTTCGAATTTTTCCCTCGAACATTTTTATTTGGGTTAATCAATATTTTAGCACCAAAAAAGTACTTTTTTGTTTGTAGATTTGTTTTCCCTTTTCTTCAGTAAAAGTCACATTAGTTAAAAAATAAGAGCTATTAAATTACTAATACTGAGTTAAAGATTTTCTAAAGTATAATTATTAGTTTTAAGATTAATATATTTTATAGATTTTTATGATTAATATATTGTCAATATATTTTCTTATTTTGAAATTAATTTCCATTTTTAATAAAATGAATACGAGATCAACTTAAAAATAGTAATTTTACTGAATCCTTAATTAATTATTATTATGTAATTTTTTGAAGAAAAAATGCACAATTAACTGAACATATTAAGAGTATTCAGGTAATATTTTTATATTAAATGCTATATTAATTTATAACTCTAACCAATGCTGTGCAATCATTAACTTTAAAAATTCAGGAAACTAAAGTTATTTTACACCATTATTTACAATGACTATGTAACTTTAATAAATGTTTAATAAAATAACCCCTCGAATTAGGCAATGTTTAGTGTACATTCACCCCGATAACGAATTTAGAAGTGCATTTTATTCAAAAAAATATTAAAAACTAAGTAGCAATTAAATACAAATAAATTAAGAATTTTTGTAAATTTATTTTTTGAATTAAGTATATATATAACATTAAAATATCATAGGCAAATATATACTAAGTTTCTGGTTTCAATTATTTGAACAAACTATTAAAATAACAGTGATAATAATAAAATGCTAGTACATAAAATTTTCCTTACTAAACATAGAATTTAGTAAACTTAAAATAAATAAAATTAAATAAATATTTTCTTGAGTAAGTTATATTTAATTTTTATGTTTTACGCGGTACTTTCAGCAATCATGATAAAATATTTCTGAATATAATATCTTGTTTACGGATAAAGCATAATTTAATAGAATCTGCAATTTCGAATTCATTTTAATACATTCATTCGTTTATTCAATAATTTCACTAAATTCATTCAAATCATTCGTTTAATCATTGTTTTATGAATTCATTCAAATCTTTCTGTCATTTTAATAAATACATTCAAATCATTCCTTCATTGATTCATTTTAAGAAATTATTCAAATCATTTGTTTAATCATTGTTTAATAAATTCATTCAAATCATTCGTTTAATCATTGTTTAATAAATTCATACAAATCATTCGTTCATTTATTTATTTTAATAAATTCCTTATTTTATTTCAATAAATTCAATCAAATCATTCGTTTATGCATTTGTTAATTCAAATTCATTCATTTCATTTTTACAAATCTAACAAAACACCTTCTTCATACAATCAAACTGCCACGCATTATTGTTATATGTATAAGCAACTACATTTTTTAATCGTATTTCTTTCGAGTTTAATTGAGTATCAAGTTTCTAACGATAATCCTCATATGTACTGTGTTTGATTTTTCATTGTATCATTCAAATAACTAAATGGGGAATAGAAATGTAATATTTTGTTTTTTAAATAAAGTATTCTCTCAAGTTTTTAACAAAAATTGATATTTTTTAAATGAATGATTGGATCTCAATGCTTTGCTTAGTTGTTAGTTCCCGTTCACATTATATTAAATAAAAAATGCAACACTATTCCTTTAATTTCCCCAAAATTAATAGTATGAAAACCTGACAATAAAAGACAAAAAATCTAAAATAATGACAACGGAAAGTGATCTCAAAGAGTGTGACTGGTTGCAAAACGAAAGAAAGTAACTGTGTTTCATACTGAATTCTTTTATTGCAAGAGGTCATTGGCAGAATCACTCTTCATTTCACGATCCTTTTACTTTTTTTTATTTACCATTTTCCAGCAGGTCTCGCGAGAATGTGTTGATAGTTATTGCTCCTGCCTGCAGAATCGGATTTTTTCCGAAAGGCGTCTTACTTCTTATAACGACTGGGACTGAAAAGTGATCATAAAACATGTTTATGTGTATCCCACCGATTACTTAAATAATAATGAATGATAATTATAACAATAATTTAAAATCAATTTTTTAATTGCTTATCAATCGACCCGTTTCTCAATGTGTTATGTGCAACATGACTTATTTCGTATTTGTATGAAAGAACATATTTGTGGAAACAATTGTTATTAACTGTAAAATAATGATAAAAATTGAGAAAGATTGAAATTAGTAGACCAGCGTGTGTAATGAATTTTACAACTAAATACAACACAAAAAATTCAACAAAATTCTTAAGATTTGGTTAATGAAAAATGCTGTCAAGTTATTCCAAAAGAAATTTATGATGGGATTTTATTTAAATATTGTATATTTAAAAAACAAAAACAAACTGCTTTTGAATTTTTCATGAATTTTCCCAACATAGTTAGTTTCTCTATGTATATAATCATAACTATTTTCTGCAATGGCATTAATAAAAAATTTTCTTCTTGTTTATTCGCAAAATTTTCTATATGCGGTCCTCGTCCTTCTGTATAATACTTAATGTGGCCGTTTGTGATAAACGAGCTTAAAATATTTGATTTAAAAAAAAATATTGACATCATATCTCAACTTGTTAACTATAATGCCTCGCTGATAGGTAATCTTTTATTTCTCGATTTATCCCTGGTCGCAGGCGCTCCTTTGTTACCCTAGCGGTCAACGAACGATCATTGAATAATTGAACGTTCTGAGTCATGGTAATTAATGGTAGATTTTAACAGGATTCGCAAGTATTTCAAGAGCAGGCTTTGTCTTGGGGGGTTTTCTTAGAAATAGAAGAACTTAGAACTAGAAAAAACCCTACTAGAAGTTTCGTTAAGTGATAAATCGAAAGTTAAATCAAATATAATATGGAAATTCTGTCTCATCAGAAGAGAGACAGAGAAAGTTAGTTTTCCAATAGAAAGTTACAACAGTATGCTTTGTATCAAAGAACCCCACAAAATGAGTTAATAACCTCTATGAACTTATGAGATCAGGAGGACACAAGTTTGATAATAACGTTAAGAACTTTTCAGAATATGTTACATGTCTGTCCCTAGGGTTATAAGCAGCTGAACCTCACTTTGTTAGATTACAACAATCGGTCTAGTTGTTCCTTTATATTAATGCATATGGTTTTCTCTATTTCCATCGAAGAGGTTGTAAGTTGTTTCCCCAAAAGAACATCAGCTCCTGTTTCTGACATTTCCACAACTAGAGATCTCCGTAACCTTAATAATAATATGGACTTCGCGATGTTTAGGAGATGATTCAAACTCAATCATTAGTTATGAGAAATACTGGTACATTTAATGATCTCACTCCGATCGTATTTCTTAATAAAATAATTTAATAAGTCCTTCATTTAAGTAATAAAAATATGGATTTTAGGAAGAAAGATATTGTGGAATTGGGAATATAATTTATAAATTATATTTTGGTTTAAAAAAAATTTAAACAATTTTAGTCTTGTGAAAAAGGCTATATGCATGGAAATTTAACACCAATGAAATATATTTGTAAGATTAAAATCATCTAACCAAAGAAAGTGTTTGAGTAGATTAAATATACTTTTTCACTCTAAAGTTTACAAGTCCTCATACGTGTTGTAGAATTTTTACGAAAAAAATTTTTTAAGTAATGTTGATAAAATGTACTATCGATTCTTTGTTTTTAATTCTGGAAGATCGTTATCTTTGTGCTTTAATAAAAAAAACTTACCTGGTTCGAATGGACTCTAAGGATGGAGAGAACATCGAATTCAACGCTTACAATCGATTTCTGTTTTAATCTTAGAATCCGTTCAACGACTTTCTATGTTTAAACTTTATTTATAGGCACAAATTACAACGTAAATTTTTCGTTGATCTTATCTTTTCCTCTAGAATAGTACATTTCGATTTTATTTCCAAATGGTATAAAAGCAAAAGGGCACTGGAAAAACCTTTTAAAACATTTGTCGTATAATCTAAAGTAGCTCTCTTTTACAAGAGAGATTTTGCCTTAAACTAAACCACTACAACACCCACGGAAATTTCAAGTTTCTTTAAAGAAAATAGTCAAAGTTTACTCTATTTAAAGATTTTACTCCTTAACGTTTACTTTACATTCGATGCCAATTTGTCTTCAGTAGTTTGCTCGATTTGAAATTTTTTTCCTATCACTCTGTGTGTATTAAGTTTAAACTGAATTTCCATTACTTTTTCTGATACTCAATAATGTTTATTTAAATATTTTAATCGTAAGGTTAAATATTGTTTGTATTTGGTTTTTTTTTCTAAAGCTAGTTCTATGTTGTCCAATTTCATGTTCACAACATAAAAAAAGGGAACTGAACTATTTGTTATTGTTATTGGTTTAATTTTGATTATATAAATAAATAATTTTTCGGTATAGAATTTTCTAAATGCATTGTTAAGTATTCTGTAAAGCGAAACAACATTTTTTATTCAAGAGCATAAACTCTTTTTCTTTTTTTAATGGTTTTAGGTTGAATTTAAATATAAATCAATTTTTGAATTATAATGCAAGTAAGAAAAGTAAAATACGTTAAGAACGCCATTAACGCATAATAAATTGCAGCAAACTGTGCTTTCTTTTCAATGGGAAGTAGATTCTTCAGAAGTAGAGCAATTTATCACTTCCCGAATAAAGAAAATACATCTTAAATAGTACTCGATATTTAGCAGAACCCAACTTTCTGATCTTTCAGGTTTACATTTTGTAGCATGAAAAGAAATCTTGTTAAGGTGATGCGGATCGATGATTTATTCTGGAGAAAAATACCAGAGTTTTAAAAAACCTATGAAAAGAATTTTATCATTATAAGAATTCCAAAAAGAGGTTTTGAATGTAGGACAGCCATTCATAACATGAAAGGAAGATTGATTATTCCGTGTAAATGTTACCGTCTGTAAAATAATTCTATGATAATGTCTAAATTGGGAATGAAATATTCATAGTTACAATTAACTTTCTTTATTTCGTATTATTTATTAATAAAAAAATAATACATTCAACAATGTGATAAATTGTTTCTTAGAAGTTTATAATGTCTTTGCTAAAGATGTCATCTTAAGATGTCTTTTCCCAAATATCGTCTAACTTATAATTCAATGTGGATATAGTAATTGAAATATTAAAGAGACTCCAATAAATTCTTGAAAATCTAATCAAGACGATTTCATTAAAGCATTATATCCTTAATTAATTAAACATATTTCATTTATCATTAATCCATATTTAGTGAATAAATATTGAATTTAAAACAAAATATTTTATTTCCGTTTGAACTAAATACTAGTTTTACATTTGGTTAATGTCATAAGTTCAATTAGAGTGAAGTTTAAATTTATGAAATCATTCACTTATAATTAAAATATCTGATAATAAATTTATGTAGCGAAAGTTTTTTTTTTTAATGGAAAAAAAATAAAATGGAATTAAAAGTTGGCTGTTTTTGAATGGTAGAATGATACGAATGATTTGTCCATATCCAAACGGAACCATCGAACGATTCATGTGCTTATAGCAGACGTGAGCACGTTTAATTCGTAGTCTCGAAACTCTCCCATATTATTTAAATGGTGTATATCTGCCAGATGTTCCCTTTGAAGATATCGGTTCACATAATGCTGTTTCATCACACTTGCCTATGAATTTCATGCTTTTATTTTATACAAAAAAAAAAAAAAAAATGCAGCCATCCTCCTTTTCAGAGCATATAAATTCAGATACATGCTATCGTTCAATTTTTAACAAAATTGTGAAAGATTTACATCAAAGCAAACTTTCATAAAATGCTTTCTAAAAAAAATAACTTTTTCTAAAGATTGAAGAAAAATCATATTTTTCAACAAATTCCGCAGTAAAAGCGTGTTTAGAAAATACACTCACACACTCCATTTAACGATACGTGTAGAAAATATTTATCCAACAATCTTGTCCAAACGCCAGAACCTCTTTGCATTGATCGAGAACGGAAGTATAAACATGTTTGTGCAGACCCTGAAACGTGATCCTTTAGCTTCGATTTCCGTGCCTCACCTCTTCAGAAATCTTGCTTTTGGAAGAAAAAGAAGACAGGCATGAATAATTCAGATCATCTCCTTTGATTTCGGAGACACGATGACACAAGCTACAATAGTCAGGCTATTTCAAAATAACAAATCAGACAACTAACATTTTGCTTACAGGTAAAAGAATTCTCTATCTGCAAGGTAAATACAGAGAGAGATTTCTTTGAGGCTGTGATTTAGAGTATAAACAGGTTCTACTTTTAGATTTAAGTCCTCATACATGTATGGCGACTCCATATATTTGTTCTATTTTCTAATACATTCATTTCTGGATTGTGTATGTGTGATTTTGTGGAGGGTGTTGTGAATGGCGCGAATACTGTAGCAGTCAATTACATGCGATTATGTTTTCGTCAATTACGTTCAGGTATTTTTGAAATTCACGATGCACGAAGCACAGTAGGTCCGTAGTCGTAAATGTCGATAAAAATCACAGAAATAATCGAAGTGGATTGGCATGTTAGCAGCCGTAGTATCTCCCAGGAGTTGAAGATCGGCAATAAAAAAGTTTTAAACATTTAGCACAATTCTGGATTTAAAAGAAGCTTGGTGTTTCGGTGCCGTATTAATTAACTCAAAAAAGCGTGATAGATCGAATTTTCATTTGTGAAGCCTTGTGCAAGCGGAAGAAAATAGATCCATTTCTTAAATGGAAGAAATGGGTCATATACGACATCATTGTGCGAAAACGATTGTAGTCAAATCGCGATGAACTAGCTCAAATGGTGGCCAAACCAGGCTAACGGCCAGGAAGGTTCTGCTGTACATTTGGTGGGACTGGACAAGAATAATTTATTATGAGTTGCTTCTATATGGCCAAACTCTCCATTCGGAATACAACACCTCTCCTGTTGGTCCATTCTGGCCGTTTCTGGACAATTGCTAGCTTAAAACGGTGCAGTTGTTCACCGTTTGAAGCTAGCAATTGTCCAGAAACGGCCAGAATGGACCAACAGGGAGAGGTGTTGTATTCCATCAGGATAACGCCAGGTCACACACGTCTATAGTGGCAAGCCGGAACATTGGAGAGCTTGGTTGGGAAATTTTGATGCATCCACGATACAGTCCGGACCTGGTACCAAGCGATTACTATGTTTTTTTGCATTGCAAAGCGATTACTAGAGTTTTTTTGCCAATAAAGACCAAGACTTCTATGAGATAGGCATTATGAAGCCACTTTTAAAATAGCAACAAATTATAGAACTAAACGGTGCATATTTGGCCCAAATTGGTAATCCGAAACATGTTAAATAAAGTCTTGAAGTTCACGTAAATATAATGGATTTCTTTTTCCCCAACCTAATATATAAAGGTAGCTAAACATTTAAAATAAAAGCAGTAATATAAGAAACTAAAACATTTGCTATTAGTAATCAAAATTTAAATGAACGTTTAACTTCTATAGAAATATTGCCTGAAAATCAGTCAGAAACGAGATTTATAAAAAAAATTATAATTTAACAAATCGATCATCCCATTTTATCGATTCTATAATTTTTTTTTTTTTTTAATTTTATTCAAAATTAGTCGATAGAAACGACAAAACTTGTATTTTATTCTGGAAAACAAAACTGTCATTATTTTTTTTTACAAATCTAGATATGATATGTTTTGATTTAAATTGTTGCAAATAGAAGAAAAATATATTGGATTTTAGATTGTAATATAAGGGACAATTTTTTTTTCATTTGAACGTTTTAGAAGGAATAAATATTCACTTATAGCTTCATCAATAATATTCCATGTACCATTTTACTTGTAAATTTGACAGATGAAAAGATATTTTGAATCTCTTTCGACGACTGTTGTTACGAAATTAAATGTTGTAGAATGATTTAACTATAAAAACATCAATTGAACATCATTTAATATGGTTTTAAAAATATTAAAAACAAGATTTTTAGTTTGTCCGACTGGTGGCCCTTTGGTGAAGTGCTCAACCTGCTTGACGGAGGGTTCAGGTTCGAATTCATTGGTGACGTTCGTCGCAGTCACTAGACTCTAATACAATGAAACACAGTGGTGGCTTGTATAATGTTTATACGCATCTCATATCGATGATTAGGTTGCCTGTTTAAAGCGTTTTTAGCTTTATCCTGTAACATACGCAAATTTAGGAAATTTACTTTCAAATTCAAGGTATTTTTTTGTTTTCTATTTTAGTATATGAATGGGACAAGAGGCCTATCTATGTACAGTACACAATGTACAGTACGCAAATTGTAATTAATTAATGAAATTAAAAACTTATTGCTATATCTTATTTTTAATTTGAAATAAATATTATGCATACTTTGAAAAATTGTCTAAATTATTTCATTGATACATTTATGAGAAATAATTATTTTGTCAGCCAAGGCCGTCAGCCAAATGGTAGATTTCTGGACAGGAGAATATCAGGAGCTTTATGCAATATCAGCTTTTAATTTCAAAAATTCCTAATTTCAAATATAAAATATTAATTTATAATAACTCCAAGGGGTTTTAAAGGGATTCAACAAAAAATAGATGGATGAGTGTTGACAGATATCAAAAGCAAACTGAAACATGCAATCGTGTCAAATAAGAAACATGCATTGCTTTCTGGTTTACCATCACTGAAATTTAAGTGGTTAATTGGCAATAAATATCAAAATCAAACTGAAATTGCCTGTCATGCAATCATGACAAATAAGAAACATGTATTGCTTTCAGGTTTACCATCACCAAACGTTAGATGGTTGAGAGGTAATGGATATCAAAATCAAACTGAAATTTCTTGACTTGAAATCATGTCAAATAAGAAACATACATTGTTTTCTGGTTTACCTTAAAAACATTTAAGCGGTTGATTGTTAATAGATATCAAATGAAAAAAACAAATGTGACCATGTCTGCAAATAAAGACTATTATTATTATTTTAGTGAGCATAAGCATTATTTAAATATAATTATAATATATTTCACTTCGAATTTCACTCGAATTATTGTTTATCTTTTTCTGTATGTTTGTCTCTTTAAAAACTACCAAAGTAAAATATCAATAGTTTTTTTTATGAACCTTTAATGACATGTATCTATTATACTAGAAGAGAAAATAAAAGACCTTCATAATATTTGAATTTTCTTCAAAAATAAAAATATAATAGTAAAGTGCCCTAAAGCACAGCAAAACTTTCTATACCTTGTGATCCTTAAAGTACTCCACAATTGAACAATTCTTTCTTCTATTTGCTGTAGTAATTTGATAAATTTCCAAAATTTTCTTTTCAAACCCAAGCAGTTCCGAAGACAATTGAAATGCAGACTTCGAGTTAAATTACAATTGGTATTTGTTAAACGAATAAGAATTTTTTCTTTTCTTAGAATATTTTGTAGTAGTACTATTTTTTTTATTTAAGAAAAAAATAAGAATAGTTAGGAAATAAAATCCAATTGATGTTAAATTGCTGGTTTGTTTTAGTTACTATGTATTTCAAAAATGTCACAGAATAATATAATGGCATTACATAACTCAAACAATAAAATACTATTCAGGTTTAAATGTTTTTCTAAACTTAATTTTAATAATCGGTCAGGCTAAAATAATATAATTTAACTTAAAAAGATTTATCTTACAAGATTTTAAATTATGTCATACAATCTTTTAAATGTACGTCAAGAGAAACGATTTTTTTATTTCAATTTGAGCTAACATATTGAAGAATTCATCCAATAAAATTATGTATTCCAATTCTTTAAAGAATTTGTTCTGTTCTGTAACTTTATCAAAATAAATTTAATAGGATTGCTGATCTTTGCATTACACTGGTTGATAGTAATTTTACTAAATGGATAACTGTAGCTGTTTCTTATGTTCTATGCTAAGCTTTTTTTTTTTCTGTTTTGTATCAGAATATAATCACAAAAAAATTGCTCACCAATTTCAGTTTATCTTTTGTAATTTTACATATGTTAAAGGAAATTATATTTCACGCAGTATAAATCTATTCGATTGCGGTTTTATTAAAAGTAGGTAGTCGCCAAAGTTGTATGATGATATACATTCCATAGAAGGTATTAAAAATCCTCTGGACATGTAAAAACAAGTCTAGCTAATTTAAAAATCTTTGAACGTCGTTTCCGTTCAGTTTAGATCTGCGTGCCTAATTAGAAAGGTGTTTATGTTAATTCACAGTGAACTCCGCTTTTTTTAATTCTGTATTATTTGTAAGTGTTTATTTTTGTACTAATATTTTTACGCCGTTTAATTCCTTAAAGTGACGCAAAACTATGAAAACATCCAAACAATGTGTGTGGTGAACTAACTTTGAAGTCCCAAATGAGGTATATTACTCCCTTGATAAAAAAAATGGCATATGAACTTTATTTCGGGTGTTAAATCTGTGATCAAGACAAATATTAGATCTATCGTTTTGCTGTATGTCTTGGGTAACATTATTTAGTGGTTGGATTAATGGAAAGTTGGGACATTTGCTATTTGCAATACGAATGGTAGGGAGGAAATCAAATGACCACTGGAAATTTTGTCAATCAGTGTTATTGACTGTTTACAAACACTGTTTACAAAATGCTACAAAATCAGGTTTGATTATATCTAATGCTTATTATTATTATTATTATTTATATCTAATGTTTTTTTTATTAGTTACATGTGTTCCTATAGCAGCTTATATGCAATTATCGGGGAGATAAATAATATTTAGAACGATTTTCGCATATTCTTTCATTAATGTGGCTGTAAGTTCTATTAGCGGCTACTACTATTACTATGACAGCTAGAACAATAACTACAATTACTATTGCTGCTATTTATTACTATAATTATTACTATTACTCAAAACTGCCACTACTATTACTTAACCCCATTGCTGCATAAAATAACTACCACTATTGCTACTGCTGCTGCTTCTACTCACTACACCAACTTCTACTAACTCACAATTAATACTGCTGCTATTACTTATCACTATTGCTACTATTGCTGATACTAACTACAATGTCTATTATTACTACGTACAACTACCACTATTATCACTTACAACTACTTGCTATTATTACTGTTGCTACCACAACTGGTACTTCGTATTTCTACTACCGTCACTACTTATTGCTATTACTAACAATTACTATTCTTTGCTGTTACGACTTATTTCTACTACTACTATTAGTGTTGTTACTAATCTCCTACACACTAATTACTTCTACTATAATTTCTAGTATGATACTAATACTACTACCTCTATTATTAGCAATTACTTTCTGCTACTACGATTCACCTCTTCTTCTACTACTACTTGTTGTAACTATTAATTGTTATTTCTATAACTACTGATATTACTACTACTGTCACTAATATTTAAACATTTACTACTCTGCAACTATTACTGCTACGACTTATTACTACTACTCACTACTATTGCTATTTACTACTACTCTCTACTACTACTAACTACTACTTCTAGAATAGGAGTAATTTCTCTGTTACTTAGTGCTACTATTATCTACGACTACGTACTGCTACTACTAACTGCTTTCTGATACTTCTACTCATTATTACTACTATTTGCTACTACATCATCGTTATTTTACGGTATAACATTATGTTCTCACCAGCCTATCATTTCCTGGACGATGTTGTTGACAGGAAACTTTCATACTTATAGACAAGAAGAAGTTCATTCATATTTTCAGTATTACGTTAATATAAGGCAAAAATCATGAACTTCCTGTACAGAAAGCAATTGTTAAGCAGACTTGAGAATACATGTAGTAATACATAGTATGATTATTATCTAGGTGCACTCTGTCTTCACATAAATTCCATACAAGAAAGAGTGGTCCTTCAAAATAGAATTATACTACACAATTTCAATTGGAGTGTTGATTTGCACCATTGATCTGACGCCAATCATTGAATAAACCCTGAAACCAAACGCTACAATTTCCAAGTTGTACTTATATCTGGACACTGTCTGAATTATAACGTTTCTCTGGGCCTCCTTAGAATTATGAAAACTTGTGTCATTGCAATACAACAGCAGAGGTATCCATTTGCCTATATTTGACTGTAGCAATGATAAATCACTACTGATTATGTTTGACTATTGTCCACTACCGATGACTATATTTGATGGTAGTCCAATATAATCAGTTGGAATCCTCATCTACCTTTGGAATGCAATTAACAAACCCGATGCAAATAATTTAATGCGATGTGAATCTCGGCGAATAGATGCTTCCTAACGAACATTAAATTGTGTGCCAATAATAGATCACTGCCTCGGAAGCAATTTGTGTTTGTCATATACCTTACATGCGAAGCCCCTCTCTCTTTATTAGTATCATCAATGTAACCTCTGGGGAATTATTTGTTTAAAACCGTTGTTTGGGTATTGTACATTCAGTGAATGCTGTTATACTCAAAACTGCTGCAAACTCCACAAATTATTCGTCTTGTTGTCAGCCGAACAGTATGACCTCCCTTTGCTCAATGGATATGCCTCGTTTACGAACCGTTTCCAGCTTAAGTAATGAACAATAAATATTATTCTCAAAGTTACATAACACGTTCGACGATTCTTTAAAGCAAAATCCATATTTCAAATACTTGCCCGATTATTCGTCTTGACCCAGTAATTGTAGTAATCCCAGTAAAAAAATTCCAATTTTCTTTATTTATGAACCAGCTTCCAGCCATGTTTCAAAAAGTCGAAAATTCTTTATTTTATATTTAAGATACTTCTGGAACTCACTTATTCCAGTTCAATGCCACATTAACTTTTAAGGCATTCGCCCAAATATTCATCCCTATTTGAACATAAAAACAAACATCCTTAACTTTTTTTACAACGAAGCTCCTAGTTGTCTTTCGAATTTCTTCTCTGTCGTCTTTCTCGTTCTTTTACTATTCGCTTATGCAAAATGACTCTTACACTTCAGGATCACGATAAATGCTAATTTCGAAATATTTGTCCCAGGTGTTAAATGACTCTCAAATCATTTTAAATGAAGAAGTCGTTTAATGTGCAATTATCTTTTTTAAAAAAGATGTTACAAACTAGTTTATCACCCTTATTTAAGTAATGTACCTTTTGGTCTGCTGTATGTTACACATCTCAACAAATTTTCTTTCTTAAATATTCATTTAATAGTATTTACACCTTTACGTCATCTATCAGTGTGGTGGTTAGAATACTAGAATTCAGTTTTGATAGAGCTTAGTTCTAACCCTATTAAGTGTATAGAGTCGTAGTGTTCTTGTCTACGCCAGACACGAACATGTTAAGCTTTTTAACCGGAAAGAATCCAAAACTCCCAAAGAACCAATGTTCATTTTAGGTTCTGGTTACAATAAACCATACATTGAATGAATTACCAAGGAAAGTTACAATGACCCATTGAGATCGTTAGCAGTAAATGACACAATTATCCCAAAGGACAAATGTTCATTAAAAGCTGTGGTTACAATTAATCAACATTGGTTCATTTTAACCGATATGGTTCCAATAAACAGTAAATTATTCACACATAAAATTATCTACAAGCTTGCTTAAAATATACATATGGATGAATCTCAAAAATGTTAGCAGCGTTACCCATCAAACCGGCTTTCATAATTAACGTGCATAATCGTATATATCTGTATTTGATATATCACGGTATAGATAAATAGATTGATATTAGACATCAATATCTGTTTCATATTTTTAGAAAATTAACATATTTAACTTAATTATTATTTTATTTTAATTATTATTATTTTTATTTATTTATATTTGGTAAAAGTATGATCCAAAAATATTGTTAGCTTTTTTTTTTTGTTTACTTCGTCTCTAAAATATGCTTAAATTGAAATTACTTTATTGCATAAATTTCAACTAAAAAACTTTATTTTAATATTAAATTAGATATCATTTTTATGACATTAATTGCTATACATTTCGTACTGCATTAATTCGATTTTTTAAATGAAGAGTTACACATTTTTGTTTTATCATCAGTTTTGATTTCCTTCATACATTACTGGGAAAAGATAAGTTTTGTGAGTATAATATCCTTTGTCACATTTTTTTATGGGTAAATCGTATTTTTTGACAGAAAAAAAGTCATTCGTAACTTTATTATGAAAGTAAGAAAAGGGTTTTATGAAAACGCATTCCACGCATTTTTCTGACAAACACCTTTTTTTTTAATCATTTTTCTGAATAAATTTTTCTTTATTCCTAATCAAATCATATTTGAATAATAGAATTAAAAGCATGGAGGCCCCAAATATTTGTATTAAATATTTTTTGTGAAATTTTTTTCAAGGTGATCACAATTTTTGCACTTAATTTTATCCACATTTTCTTATGAATCTTTGGTTTATAATTTTCGCACGTTTTTTTTTTATAGCGGGTAAATTAATTAATTAATTCTATTTATATTATCTTATACCTGAAATGCACTAGTTTAAAACGTAAAATATAAAGTGAAAAACTTGATTTTTTTGCATGACTGTAAAAGAAACAAAAACTGTTGCTATTGCTTTCGAATGTCGGCCATTTGTTTTGACTAAATATCATACACCATTAGTGCGACTGCGATGTAGAAGATTCAGCGCCCCCAGGATGCATTATGCGGAATTTTTACTCTGCATATACAACATGTCACTGCAAATAACCTCAAATGGTACATCTGTGAAGTTTGTACTCTCCACCTCTACTACTACTCCTTGTGCCAAATAAAAGGAGATTCCAGCCTACAGGTTTATCGTATTTCGTCCCCAACTTAAGAAGCATGCCTCTTGTGATCAGTGACAACAATCTACAGTATGGCCGACGTTCGAATCTTCTGAAGGAGTTCTTGCAATTAGTGGTTTCACTAATAAGAAGATTAGCAGACGATTGTAACTATACCTGTAAAAACGTCTCGAATTGATAACCACTTTGCTTGGTGGAAAATTTTCCTGGTTTTCTCTCGTAACACAGCAAATGATGGACAGTTAATAGTAAAAGCTTTCTCTAATCTTTCTCATCACCGGTGAGGGGGAGGAGGGTTGTTCGTGAAATATATAAATGTTATTAATTAGATATATAAATGGTAAAAATTTAGTAATTAAATATTTTATATTTGTAACACAAATTCAAGCCTTTCAAGTTTTCCACCAGATAATAACTACAGAAAAAATGTGATACTAACCCATTTAATGACTTTCAAAGATGATGTTTAATATTCAAGTTAACTAACAGAGTTAATTCGAAGATTCGAAATGATATTCAATTAAATATAGAACTGTACTATAAAGCCTTTTTTATTTTATAATGCTTTGTAGCTTTATATCTTAACCATGGTATACTGACCAACCCACTTCGACGAGAATATCAGTACTCGTAAATATGAATTGCTTTGTTCTTGTAGGAGTCTTGTATATAATACAGTTTCCTGTCTCATTATCTTTGAGGAAGCTTTATTTTCCAGACCCAGTTTGTAAGGCTATATTTGAATAATGTCGGTAAGTCTGTGTTTAGTACTTTCTTTTTATTCCAGATTAGTACACATAATTGCTTTTAAAATCAATCGCTATGTTTCTGTGAAAATCATATTCATTTACTTTGGTCTTGCATATTTGAAGTCCTTCATTTTGTTAAAAAACGAAAAGCAATTTTAATAACATCTAATTGTCTTAAAAGTATTTGAAAATCCTCGACATTTAAAGAACGGTTTAAAATAATTTTTTTCATTCCATGTAGTTTCAGAAATAAAAACAGATCAAATAATATTTATCAATAAAATTAATCTATCTGTAATAATCAATAATATTTATCTGAATTTATTACATAGATGTATTTTCTCATTTTTCTTAATGTACTGCGATTCGATCTATCATGCAATATTTTCAATGACATTAATTTTTGCTTGAATAAAATATGTAAGCAGAAAACTCTAAGCAAATATATTTTTGCAATATTTAAATTAACCTTATTTCACAAATCTTTGAAAACTTAACCACCAAAATAAACTTATTAATAAGCTTCTTATTTAAATTATGCAACAAAGGAATAAGCTTCCTATTTAAATTATGCAGCAAAATTATACGCTTCTTATGTAAATTATGCAGCAAAATAATAAGATTCTTATTTAAATCATGCAAACAAAATAATAAGATACTTATTTAAATTATGCAGCATTCTCTGTAGAATAATGGATATAAACGAAATAAAAATGTCTGTTAAATTAATAAGATTGGTTGAATTGACTTAAAGGTATGATTTTAAATAAGGCAGGTTAGAAAAACTGAAAGTATATCTTGTTAAAAATTTTAAATTCACCGAACTTTCAGCTGGCTTTTTACGATACTTTTAAATTGGACTTCGCTCCTTATATATCGAAATTGAATTTTCAAGGTAAGTTACTTGGTCGTACACAAATAATAAGATGCTTTCGATCTAAGATGGTGGAAATGTTTCGTCATCTAAAAGTGTTTCTTAAAAGTTTCTAAATTTTATTTCATCTGGTTAAGTGAAATCCTTTAGCCAAAGTTTCTTAATATAAATATTTTTAACTACTTGCAAGAGAAAATTTATACAACCTTTATAACACCCTAATATAAGAAATTAAATAACTTTTCAATTACTTGAGTTATTTTCTGCAAATACGTGTTAGAATAGTGCTTTTGAATAACATTTCGTTATCATTAAATCTTAGAATTTATTAATAGTGGGAAGTGTTTAAAAGATAGAATTGCTGCTTTTTGTTATTCTGGTATTCTTCAGTTTTGAAAAGTAACGAAAGTGTTCAGCAAAAAGAAAACTAATTTTATTTAAAACTGTCACCAAATCTTAACTCCCAACATTGTTAAAATTTATAAATGTATCCCTTCTTATTTTAATATTAATACGAAAATTTCTATTTTAATTAAACAACTTTTCATGTTTATCAATTATTTTAAGTTTACTGGTTAAAAATAATTGGATTTTTTTTTTTTTGTACTTCTTTTTTATGAGTCATCCGTGAAGCATTGTGAGACTTCGAGATTTCAAAGGATTTCAATAAGTAAAAGAAATGGTTTTAACAATATTTAAGAATTTATCATACATTTTTTTTTTAACATATTTTAAATTTAAAAATTGTCAAAATGAAAAATCAAAATGACATATAGTCTTTTTTAGAAATATTTCTAATTATCCTGAAGAGATATTTAGAGATTCCGTTTATTTATCTCACTTATTTATTAAGTTAAGTTAATAAAAATTAAATATTATAAATAATTCTCCACATAAGTGCATAATTTCTTACAAAATATCATTTAGCTTTTCAAATAGCAATGACATTCTTAAAATAATTATTATTAACTATTAGAAAAACAATTTTGTGAAAAAAAGTCAATATTGTGACCATGCTTCTTTCTACGCTTTGCAAGAGCGCTCTCTGTTTCTTTCAAGAATAAAGATCAACAGGCATAGAGATTCTCACCCTAGAAGGAGTACAGTACTACCGTCGATGTCACTTGAAACGTTTAGTACAGCGCAATCACGCGCTTCTTTTGAGAAACCATTAGTTTAAAATCTAGCGTACTCCTGCGTATTCGTTGGCCTACAGAGTTTTCCATGGAGAGAAAGCATATTTCACGCCTCCAATGCGTACCTGAGTATCTTTATTTTCAGATTAGAAGCGGAATCCTTACACTTATCTTTATTTAGATGTCTTTAAATGTGTTAAATATTGTTCTGTAGTTAATTGTGAATGTGTGCTGTTTGTGCGAGGGTAAATAAAGCTGTGTGTTCTCAAATCTGCGTCTCAAGTCTTAATCTAACCACATCCAGTTATGATTCAGTTACACAACCGACAATACCATAATCTGGGGACCAACGTGGAACCCGCAGTGGAGCTATGTAACTGTAATATTATGTAACTGCTTTATAATTATCGAAATGTTATTGTTGATATCAGAGCTAATTTTGAATGTGGTACTTTTTACATTCTAGTTTTTATTTCATAGTTACGAAAAGAGAACAATTTTAATTAAATATTAAGGATTAGTATTAATACTTAATTTATTATTATTACTGTATTATTAAGTGTCTAACTCACAGAAATGGACAAACTAATACAAGAATAAAAATATGCATATATATTACCAAAGCATTCATTTACGGCGGTTTGCTATCCCACTGTTGCCAACTTTTATTGAAGAGCATAGTGTGAATTTCTGAACAAAATAAAAAACAAATCAGTGAGGTCAGTGATCCATTCAGCACTATTTTTTGTTCTTTTGTCACACAAAAGATTTTTTTCCCCTTATTTTATGATGGCATTCAAAATTCCGCCATTCCACCTTGGTTTTCTTTTATCATTATAAAGAGGAGTGAAAGGGAAATATTCTTTTTTTTTTCTGCTTTATTAGGAAACCGTTCGGATACAAAAAGAGAGAAAAAGAAGGAAAGAAACATAACGAGTTACTGTAAGACATGCCATTGTTTGGATCGATTGAAAGAAACTGTAAGAAAAGTTTTGGATCCTACCTTTAGGGTGTATTTACAAAAATGAAGTGAGCATTAATCAGAATTCTTTTCAATAATAGTTATTTCGTAAAAAAAAAAGAAAATTTGGCAAAAAGAAAACTGGAATTGATTTTATTTACTGTAATTTAAGGATCCACATATATTATATGTGTACATGTATATTGAAATTTATTGGATAATTTTGTAAATAATCAAAGTAGAAAAATAAAGTCAAAATTATCAGAAATAAATTCGAAGAATTTTATCAACAACAATTAAGTTTTTATATACTATATATTTAAAAATAAATAAAACTGAATTTCAGAAGCATAGAAATAAAGTAATTTATATAATGTCAATATAATTTTGTCATATTTAATTGATATTATATAAATTACTTTTTTACATTTTTTTGCTACTTTTTTATAATTAAATGTGATGAAACAGATATTGGAATAGATAATATTTTAGTAAAAAAATATTAGTATATTCTGCTACTTAGAGAATATACTCTATATGAATAACAAAATAAAAAAATGTTAATTTGCTTCGTTGTTTTAAAAGTGAGACGATATTTTCAAAAAAAGTGTTAAATCAAAAAAAAAAAAAAAAAAAAAAAAAAAATGAATTAAGCGAAGCACTTAAATATTTTCGAAATGTAACTCAAACCAAGAATTTTTATTGCAGTTCAAAAAATTTAAACGCAAAAGGAGAAAGAAGACAAACTGAAATTACTGTTAAAACTTTTAAAAACTCTAAGAACATATAAGAACTTTTCTTTTAAACATATCTTTAAGCTATGGGCATCCATTTTTTTCCTTGAAAACTTGAATATCTAAAAAGTATACGAATATTCAAGAGAGAGTTTTGAAGAGAAAATTAATGGTGTGGGAATGAGAAATTTTTTTTTTATGCAAGTAACAATTCGTACATAAAGTTTTCATGTGCAAGTTTCTTTAAATTTTGTTTTCTGCGGGCGATGAAGATATTTTGGAAGGATTCTCTGGGGGTATTGACTTTTACTTGACTACTACTACATTGACTAGCACTTTTTTGCGACATAATTAATGACTTTTTTTATTTTCTAATATATGATAGGATTTAAAATGAATCATAAAAAAATTAAATTTTGATTGATTAACTTTCATAGCTTCCATTAACAAAATTCTGTAGAATTAAGATTAAAACAATTACTTTCACAATACACTAATGACTTTATTAAAACTTTCTAAATATTTTGTTAAAATATTAAAATATTTTATGTTAGCAGTGATACCAATTTTATTTTAAACATAAATATTTAATTTTTTTCAATGCGAAACTGTATCGATCACTATCTTAAAGAAAGAAATTAAATGTATTCCATGTCCCTTTGACAAAAATGTGTTAAAATCATATTTGTATATAAGACCTTTTTAATGCACAATTTACTGTAATTGTTTAAATAAATAAAAATTTAGGGATGCATTTTTGTGCATGCATTATTCTTCTAATTTTTACTGTTGGCTGATATAGAATAATATATATATAATGATATATATACTATAAACTGAAACAATTTGAATACTTTTCTTGGAAAAGGTCAAGAAGAAATAAAAAATAACCATAAATTATTTTATTTAATTCCCTACTGTTCTATATAAAGTCCCAAAAATACGTAAATAAACAAACTCGAAGAAATATCTTCATTATCAGCCATTTAAGATAAAAAATATAATAATTATCCTAAATCACAGAAGGGCTGGATATAAATTATTTAACGACTTGGAAATATGGACAGAAGAACCAGTTTTCCCGGTAAAAGATGAAAAATTCAGGATTTCGTCCTCCAGGAGAACCCAGAAGCGTCCCTCCTCATTATCTCCTTGTGTCCGTGAAAAGAGTGTCTCTCGGAAGGGTGTCACCTTCGACAAGGTAATCCTCGACCTGGGCTCCAAGGAACATCCTCACAGTACTTCATCCACTGAGGAGCTGTTCTCTGGCTCATTTTCAGGAAGGTTTAGGGAGGCTCCGACACGTTTCTTTGATTCTATGAGAGTGACAATGGAGGAAACTCAAAACTATATTTCATTATCTTGAAGTATAACACAGAATATATGCTTCGCATTGAAAATTTTATTTTATTTGTTTGAAAGTCACTATAATGATCTTTTTAATAATATAGTCCTGCAAAAAAGGGCTTTTTGAATATTGTTTTAGTTTTGATGACTGATTTCTATTCGTTTCAAATTGTTTGGTAGTCATTTTACTTTTAGACTTTTTCTTTGACTTTTTGGAAATTTTTCTAAGATGTTCAATTCTGAAGCAGCTAAATATAATGAGATCGATTTTTGTACTCCACCTACATTTCAGTTAAACAAATCGACTGAACATAGTTTAAATAGGAATTAAACATTTTCATGGACATTCATAAAATGAAGGATTCTGAAATTAGTAAAAACATTATGAGTCCTTAACTTTCCAGAAGCAGAGGGAAAGTTCTTCTTCGCGATAGAGACATTGGATGATTTTTTTGTTTAGTGGATTAAAGAGATTATTCATCTTGTTTTTTTGTGCCTCTTTAAAATAAGATTTTGTTATATTAGCATTAATTTTAATGTTCCGTTTAGTGGCTTCTTCCGTGATCTCTCAGCTCTTGATTGATTCAGCTCTATCATCGCAAAATGGTAATATTACGTTAAAGGTTTGATGTTCATTTTCATTAACATAATTACTTTTGATATTCGAAGCATAACTTTTGGCATTCAAGCTACATCAAGACAATCTTTGTAGTTATTTGTAAATAAAAACACCTACATGAAACATCTAATGTAGCACTTATCTATTTAAAACAGATGCTTCTTTGATGTTTGAGATGTATCGCTCTTGTGGATAACAGTCTGTTTGACGCCAAGCACTTGTATTGTTTTTAATTAAACTAAGTAATTTATTCTGCTGGCAGAACTTCCGCTCCTCTGCATTACCTCTTAATAAAGATTTAATTAACTTCTTCTGACATAATTAAATTTTTCCTTAAGAAAATGCAAAAATCTACATTTCACGAATCTTTTATTGCAATACTAATGTTAAAGGGACATAGTAATATTTCGGCAGATGAATTGTCAAATAAGTATTTTTCATAATAGAAGTATTAATCAAATGATAAGTTAATTTAATAAGTTCTAAAAGAAGTTCCTTGATTAATATGAATTAATACTGAAATATTCCAATAAAGCATTTTCCTTCAAAAAAATGGCATTTCGAGATTATAAAAGAAATTTAATATTTTTAATCAGAAATGATCACATTTTCAATTAGACTTGACGATTTCAAAAATCACATTTTTAAACAAGATTTGATATTTGATTTTGAGACATATACTATGTTTTTATGCAATATAAAGTACTACAAGAAAGACCAAATGTTATTTAGAATAAATGTTCAAAAAGAGAAATTAATTAAAAAAAAACGATTTAATCAAGCCTTGTTCAATAAATTCGCTCTGTAATATAAGAATGAATTCACCATGTTCTTAAAAATGTAATTTCTTTTATAAAATTTTAATTAATTTGTTTAATACATATTTTCGTTAAAATTACATATTAGTCACAATTTAATAAATCATTTTTGTTAAAACTAATCGAAAAAAAAAAAACATTTTTTTTTAATTTTCATAAACATGGCATTGTTTAATTTACTAGAACTTTGTGGTACTTTGTTGTACTTTTACTAATTTAGTGGTACTTTGTGTACCCCTTTTGTACCACTAATTTCCTCACGAAAAAATGGAACATTCTTAAAAACTTAAATATATAATTTTAATTTGATAATTTCTCAGTTAATTGCACAAAAGTAATATTGATTTTCACGTAAGTCATAGCACTGGAAAGGACTTGAAGTCTACTTACCAATAAGGCAATGTAGTTTGTTAACAAAATAATTAACATGTTTAATTTACCGTTCAATCAAAAAATTTCCATTAATGAATTCAAGAGTTTTAGTGAAATCAATCCAACATGCTATATATAGTATATTCTAAAATTTTTCTGTCAAAATTTCCATAAATTTTTAAAGTTACAGAAAGGGTGCCGTATACAAAATTACAATAATTTCATTATTAACTGATTAATATGTTGCTGTCTTTTTGTCACAATTGCTAAGAAAAAAAACAAGAAAAATTTACTTGATTAACGTTTATGAATAATAAAAATTTAATAAAATTGCATATTTTAAATAATGATAATTTGTTCTAATTTTTATTGTTTATTTGAATAATAATAATTTCTCATTCAATAAAATCGTATGAACCTCCTCCTACGATTAAATGACCTATTAATGGATACCTGCCAACGATTGGCATTGTCTCCCAGAACCATTGTAAAGTGAACCATCCCTATTTGAGTATTGGATTATCTGAAAAATTCCAATAATTATAATTGAATTGAACTAATAGAAGTATAATGGTTTCATTTTATACATAAAAGGTATGAATTCATCTAAAGTCACGCAGTTGTCTTAATCGCAACAATTAAACAATTAAAATATTTTTTTTAATAACTGACTTATTCCTTTCAATTCATGGGAATACGATTTCTTTAGATTTTACACGAAACATCATACTTTGTTATTATTTTCTTTGTGAGTGTGTGTTCAATTCAATAAAATCTGATTTTGTTAAAAAATTATTCTTTTCCATGTAATTGCTCTTCATGTAATTGTTATTATGGAAATTATAATTGTAAGATAATTCTTTTGCTATTTTTTAACCTTTATTCATGAGAAAATCGATAAAGTAAAATAATTATAATCCTAACGTTGCTATTAAGTTAATAGAAAAACAGGTTGCGAGTTAAAAAAAATATATATGTATAAAAACTTTATCATCATTAGTTGCTAAACATTCATGAAGCAAATTGTGAAGCTGTCGATGCTTGAAGCTTGCACACAAATTAAAAAAGTTCACCGAGGCAGTAACAGGACCGTGACAAATGCTGATTGTGTCTTGTGGAGAGGACAGGAAATTTATGAGATAATTTGCACTGCGTCATTAGGCAAACATGTTGTGCTGCTTCGATTTTAAAGATGGTTGCACGAATTCGAATAATGAATTACCAAAGTTGTTTATTGGGCAAGAGCACGCCTATTTTGATAGGCCATATTTTTAATGGTTTTTAAACTTTCTCGCTGTGTGTTTTATTTTAGATAACCTCTAATGTATTCATAGGTGAGACAGTATAAACATTTCAATTTAGAAAAGCAATAAATAATTTGTTCAAATTTAACATTTTTGGTATAAATAATTTGTTTAAAGCAAATTATCTACATTTAAAAAGTTTTTGAGGCCGGAATATGAAATAGGTGAGATATTATACGAGTATGAAAGTAAAGTGAGATAGTATAAATATATGTTGATTAAAAAAGTATTAATATTTAATAATTGAGTAAGCAATTTAATTTAGATTTAAAAGTTCGTAATGATAGTAATATGACATAAGGAGAAGTATAATACTTCGAGTATAATAACACTTCGGTCGATACTTAACACATACTGTCAAATTGTCACCGATGCTTTTCGTTAACTTGAGACATATTATCTGCATAGACCGTCAAAATAATCAATAAAACTTTTGAGTGATAGAAACCTTATCTTTTAAATAAGTTTGTATTTGAAATTTATGAAAAAAAAATTGATATATCAAATTATTTTTGGCAATAGTTTATTAAGAGAAAAAAATTAATTTTTTTATAATTATAAATTAATTTAATTTTTGTTTAATTTTAATAATATATAAAATGTTATTATATTTCAATTTTAATAAATTTTGATATAATAAATATTAATATTTTTATATTTATTTTAATTTTAATATTAATAAATAAAAACAAATTATTAAAATTAAATATTTTTAATAATTTTAATAATTTATTAAACTTTAATATTTTTATATAAAAATTTTTAAATATTTAAAACATATATAATTTTTAATCTATTTTAATATTTAATAAAATTTATTAAAATTTAATATAATAAAAATTTTCATTTTAATTAATTGTAATTAATTTAATTATATAATCAAATTTAAGTATATTTTATACATAAATTTTAATATAATAAAATATTTAATTTTAATATTTTTTTTTCTTCTTTATTTATTGTGTATTCGCTAATAAATACAGTATAAAATATTCAATTAATGAAGCAAGAAAATGCACAATTATTTGCAGAAATTCTTGAAGCAAAATTCTTAAAAGTTAAAATACACCTTTGGGTATTTTAATTAATGTGTAAAACCTTCGCTTTGCTGTTTGGACAGGACTATAATTAAAATTCTTACGAAATATGAAGATTACGAAATTCTTCTGCTTTTATTAACATATCTTAAAGTCGGTAACAAATGTGAACAATTTTCTGGAATTTTATTATTTCTAGAGTTTTTAATAAGTTGGAGCAAACAAACAAAAATGACAATTCTTCTTAGAAAAGGAAAAACAAAATAATAAATTAAATAAAGATGCATATTTTTTTTTGTAAACTTCAATCTTAAAGAATTAATAAGAATATTCAAATATAGATTTCTTTAAATAAGAAAGCATTATTCTTTTGAAACAAGGAAATATGCAGAATAATTTATTTAAATGTTTAATACTTGCTCAATAGTAATTCTTTGATAGGAATACCTAATATCCATATTGCAGAATAAGATTAAAGAATTTTTTTTTAAATATAATCACTAAAATATTCTAAAATTGTCTCATTATATTTCAGAGTATTTTATTTTTAAATTAAGTTTTTCTCCGGTTAACTTTTAAATGCAATTTCTTAATTTTTAAATTAATATTTCTATGGAACGCATTGCAAATGTTTGGTTTTTACATTATTTGTAATTTCATAAAATTATCTTTTCATATATGTTTTAACCTATTTAGCTTTATTTTTTATTTTTATCTGTTTTATATTGTATGTTTATACTTATTTAAAAAAAAAATAATTGTTAAAATATTCTAAATTTGTCTGATTATGCTTCAGAGCAATTTATTTTTAAAATTAAGTTTTCTCCAATTACTTTTTAAATGACATTTCGAAATTTTTAAAATAATATTTCTATGAAATGCCTAGTTTGTTTTTTTTTTTACACTATTTGTAATTTCATAAAATTATCTTTTTATATGTGTTTTAACCTATTTACTTTAAATGTATCTATTATTTCTCATCTCGGCTATCTCATATTATCTTTATTGTTTAAAATGCTTATGAAAATGCCAATGCCATAGTAAAACATTAATAATATTAATTTCAGTCATCTAAAGATCATGGGAAATTGATATTATTGTTTTAATTTTTTTGATCATTTTAAATAAATAAGATTTCAAAACTAATATATACTTTATTTTAAGAAGATATAAACTTAATCTTCTGACATATAGGATCTGTCTTTTATTTTCATTTTGATGCACCACAGAATGACTATAATCTACAATAAATGGGTTAATTTTTGGTAGTAAGGTTATAACAAGAATGCGTAGCATTTATGTTTATAACATTTATAGATCAAATATAACATCAATAATCACCCACAATTTTAATATATCACACATCTTTAATATCTTTTTACATCACTTGTTGAGATAGTTTTTAAAATTTTAAAACATACAACTTAAATATATAATTTTCTTTTGAATTTTTAAGTAGTAAATTATTATCAATGATTCAACTTTAATGAAAAGTATGTAGGAAAATTAATATTTAAAATATTGAAACGTATTTTTATCAAAAAAGAAGGCAAATAATGCTATACATTCGTAATGATTAACAATATTTTTATTAAATATATTATTTCTTTAAATCATAATTTATCTTTTTTAATAGCTTTGAACCAAATGGCATAATTATATTTTTCGAAGACACTAAAAAGGTAAAAGAGATTGACAAATGAGATGTTAAGTCAATTTACTAGATAAAATCTTATTCTGTCCAAAATTGATATAATACATGTATCAATTACTTAAAGAAATATTTAGATCATAAAAAAATTCTGAAACTAAATGAAAAATTAACTTAACTGGAAATTTTTTTTACATTAATTAGTTAATAATTTAAATAATTTTTATACTTACAGTGATAATAAACACAATACTTTGGCCAGTGAAATAAATATCTGAAAAAAAAGCAAAAATTTAGTTATTGAAAAAAGGAAATAAATTTTTTTGTTGAAATTAATATACTATTTTCTACAAATATAATTTTAATTTTATCAATTTGTAATCATTTTATTAAATTATATAATTGCTATAATATCTGTAAATGACAATATTTAACAACAAAAAATATAATTTTGTTAAATTTTCAAAGTATCTCAAAAAGTAAATTTTATATTGATTTTCAAACATTCGTTATATTCAACATTATTTTTTTATTTTTCAAATGAATTTTGAATGAATTAAACAACAATTATATGAAATTTTATAATTGTATTATTAAGTTTACTTTGAAGAGAATAGATTTAGATAGTTAATTTAATTAAAATTTATATTAATTGTAAATATTTATAAGATATAGCATAAATATATATTTTAGCGTATCACGTTTTCCTATGATATATTCTCAAAAGTTCATCATCAAATATTGTATTATGATTATTATTATAAAAAATCAAATAAAAACTGATAAATTCTTTTTTTCTTCAATAAAATTCAGTACTGACATATTTTCTTTCTAAAAGTAAGAAACAGTTTTGAAAATATAAAATACTATTGAATTCATTAACTTAAAAAATTTTTTACTTATAATCTGCCGTTTGATTATATTACTAAATTAAATAAAATGAATAAATACTTTATGTTCAATTTCCTAATTTTTACATATGAAATATAATAAACTTCATACAAAATATTTATTACATATTTATATTTTTTAAGGAAAATTTTATTTTTAAATACAAAATTAATTTGATTTCATTCAGCAGCTAATTTTTTTTATTTCAAATGAATTTTGAATGAAGTAAATAATAATTATATGAAATTTTATTAATGTAATATTAAAATAATTATTTTAATTGTTTATTGTTTTATTGTAATTAGCATATTAATAAATTTTTACATAATTTAATAATTTGCAAACTTTTTTATATAATTAATACATTTTTACTTATAATCTTCTGTTTAATTATATTACTAGATTTAATAAAATGCATAAATATTGAATTTAACTTCCTAACAATACATTTAAAATATTATAAATTTCATACGAAATAATTATTAAATATTTATTTTTTTTGTAAGAAAACTTTATTTTTAAGTACAAAATTAATTTGATTTCCTAGAAGTTCAAGAATTTGAAATGAAATTGAAATTCTACTTCTTGTAGAGATTAGCATCTCTCCTTTTCTAATAATTATAGACTGAATTAAGGTGGATTGATAAGAATACATTCAAACGAATCAGTCGTGCTTAAGAACGAATGTTCAAAAGAGCAATTCAATCTTAACTCAGTTCGTAAGATGGAACAATTATGCAGCACACTCGAAAGCCACTATCGGAATCTTTGAGTCCTATGATTTGCATACTAACAGCCAATCAGCTGTCGCCAACGACTTGTTAAAGTCCTCTTTGTAGCCGCTCGCGACGTCTGCAGAAAGAACTGCAGATCTTTGAAGATGTTAAATAGAAGATTCTGGCAATTTCATTAAGACTCTGCACAATGCGTTTTCTGGAGAGAGAGCGTTGTGGGATTTGGTTTCACGGATTGATTCGATGGAAAAGGTCGTTCTTGAAATAGTTTCTTTCTTTCTTTTTAGTAGAATTCAGTTATTCTGAGAAATTCTGAAGGTGCAATTTATAGGATGATGATTTAGTAAATTTCGAAAAGATTTATTTGTCAATTCACATAATAAAAATAATTTAAATAAAATTTTGTTTAACATAGAAAGGGATATATTGTTTAACATAGACTAGGATATATTGTTTAACATAGACTAGAGATATAGTTTTTAATATATTGTTTAACATAGACTAGATATATTAAAATGGATACATATAGTTTAACATTTAACATAGTGTTTAACAGATATAGTTTTTAATATACATATAGTGTTTAACATAGACTTGGGATATATTAAAATAGATATAGTGTTTAACATAGACTTGGGATATATTAAAATAGATATAGTGTTTAACATAGACTTGGGATATATTGTTTTAAAAATATATAAAAATACATATACATAGGATGCTAAAAATACTCGAAACCAGTGGCACCAACCGCCAAAGCGCTACTCACTCGGCCATTCAGGCTCTAATCTGCGGTCTTTACAATAGCTTTTAAAATTGCTTCTTATTTTTGCTTTTTAAAGAACATGTGTTTTTTCTTTATTTTGCCAGAGCAAACAAAAAAGGGCTTTTTGTAAATCCCTCTTCTTTTTTTAATTTTTCATAGCTTTGTTTTAATTACATTCATAACTGGTTAATAGATTCCATACTAATTATCTGGCTTTAAAATACTCACAACTGCGAAACAAATAATTAAAAATGAGTATTAAAAATATTTCACACAATTACTTAACATTTCGCTACATCAATATTATTTTTTTTAATGTCGATGTAATAAACGAAACAAAATTAATTTAAAATAATATCCAAAAATTATTTAAGCAATTATTAACTCGTTTTTTTTTTTTTTTTTACTATATTCAATTAAGTCAGGCAATTTTTTTTTTTTTTTTTTTTTTTTTTTTTCAATTTTCGTCAGTCGCCGTCTTTTTTCATGTTAATTAAAAATGAAAAATAAAAATGTAATTATATCGCGATGAGTTTGCATAAACACCAAAACTTAAGATAAAAAAACCCATTTATTCAGTCCCATATTAAAAGCTACTTTTTCCTGAAAAAAATATTAAAAAACAATTAGGTTATTTTCGTTCTTCTCAAAGTTATCTACAATTTCTTCATTAGAAAGTTAAGTTGTTTTTCAGCATTTTTTTTTTTTTCATAGCTCTAAAAATTTGTCGATCCAAACGTTTTTAATTTTTTATCTATATGAATTTATTCATAAAATCATGTCCCTTCGGTATAATTAATTTCTCCAGCGTTGTTGAAAATTTATTATTTTTTTTTTTTCTATTGTAGCTCATTTTTAATTAAAACAAACCATGTTTGTGAGCAAAAAAAGTAATTTCACAACAAAATTCTTTTCTTAACTTATGGATAGAAATTATACGATGTTTTTTTTTTCCTCTTTTCCTTTGTAAGCCAAATGAGTTTGCAAGAATGTAAAAAAGTCGTTCTCAAATTACCATATAATAAGTGGGTAATTTCTTTAACTTTGTATTGGAAATCTGGCAATGCACATAAATTAATTTTTCAGGTTAAATTTTCTGTTCTAAAAATTAATTTTCTGATTAGTATTCATGAAGTCAAAATTGCTTTTTGGTATCTTTTAAAATAATCTTAAAAGATTAATTCTATTGCTCCAATACATGTAAATTTTTTATTCATAATTATGTTGGTTATTCAAATGCATGTTAAAATAAATTTGATGCAATTGATGAACGGTTGCTCTGCAAATAAATTATTAGAATATGATACAGATAATAAAATCTATTAGTGTGTTTTTTTAAAGGGATTTTTTTATAAAAACCATCAATCTAAGGAATTTATGTTTATAAAATTTTTTCTAAAAATACATATTTAAAAATGTTCCAACATATTCGTCATTAAAGTATTAAAGTACTGCATTTAATGAAATAATTATACATTAAATATTAATAATTATATTTAATGAAATAACGATAAATTCGGTGAATCATTCCTTACCTTGTAGTGAATCATAATAAAAAAAAAAAGTAAACTGGTTCTTTCTAAAAATTTATTGGCTATGGAAAAAAAAAATTGATAATTTTAATAATTATAAATAATAATGAGATTCATCACCGTTGTGAAACAAATAATGGATCAGTGGAATTTGGTTCGCAAACTGTGAGGGCAACAGATTGCAAGAATGTCAGTTACAGTGGATTAATTTACTGGTTCGTCACCCCCATTTTTGAAAGATCGAATCACGTTCATTTTAATTAAATTTAAATATGTATAAAAGACAACATACTGCGAAATTAAAAAAGAATTTTAACAGCCAAATAGTTTAAATAATCCCTTGTGAAAAGATCTGCTACATAAAGAAATAAAATATTTCTTATATAATAGAGTAAGAAAATATTGGATGTAGGAAAGATGCAAATCTTTTTGTCATAAAAAAAATAAAAAATCTTCAATGGATCAAGGGTTTCATTTTGCGAATAAAAAAAAGGAACATAATATCATTCCATTTATGTCTGTTAAACAATAATATCGCAACCCAAAAACTAGAAAATTAAAAAATAACATGGTAAAAGCATACAGTTTAATAAGTATAATATTACATGAGTATAGACATAGAGATATGTTTCACCCTTTACATAATGTGAGGTGGGGAATAAACATCCTAAATTAAATGGTCGCCCAATCAGCTCTTGCCAACTCAATCTCTCCTTTTTATCCACGGTTAGAGTTACACTATATGCACATTTGTATTTACATTCCACATGCTGCCATAGACTTACAAAACATTAAGTAAATCTCCACAACCCTCCCAAACTGACTCTGCATTCTGCTATGGTGGATTTAGTCATTTAATTATGTGCTAATTTTCAATATGACAGTAATATATATTATTAACTCTATACTGTTTAAATGTTAGTTATGCATTTATTTAATATATAATGCTGCTTGCAATATTGGTTATTATAGAGCTCTTGTTCATATTACGATATATTTAATCTCCAATGTATGTGAATACTTTAAAAAACATTAAATTATTTAAACGCTAGTTAAACACTTGTTCAATATATTATGTTGCTCATAACTGTTGCTTGTTTATCATACCATATACTTAATCTTCATTGTATGCAAATACATATAAAAAAAAATATTTTGCTTATAGTTTAGATGGCATTTTCTAAAACATCTTAATCCCTTGTGTCTTATTGTCTGTAAATGATAATTATAAATATAACAGCTGAATCCTTCTTAAATACTTACAATTATTCATAATTTTAATACTATTAGACGGGTAATTTTTTATAGCAAAATTTCTTCGAAAGAAGAATTTGTATTGTAATCGTATTATAATTCTTTTTGTAATTTCCTTGCATCATATTGTTGTACATATATTTTTTTTTTCAGTCATACTAATTATTGACAACCAAATGGGAAAATTCGAAATATTCTTGTTTGCATAGTTTTTTTTTTTCTAGACTTCCCATTTGTACATTTTTTTAAATTCAATTCTTTTTATTTATACGTTAATTGTTTATATATTTTTTTATTCATAACATGATTTTTTAATATGACACTAATGTATTTTGATCTTTCATATAAACAAGTTGAAATAAATAATTTTTTTTTAACAAATTTATCAGTATATGTTTAAGAGTTAAGAAATACATTAATGTCATATTAAAAATTAGTTGATGAATATCTATCAATCTCTCTCTATATATATATATGTGTGTTTAAGAGTTAAGTAGCACATTAAATATTAGGTCATGAGTAAAAAAATACATATCTAAGAGTTAAGAAATACATTAGTGTCACATTAAAAATTAGTTTATGAATAAAAAAAACTATACAATAACTTAACAGGTATAAATAGGAATTAAACGAATAAAAAAAAATTGGAATAAATGTAAACTCTAAAACAAGAACTAAAAAAAAAAGATTTTGAATATACCATTTTGTTCACAATAAACAGTATGATTTTTAGAAAAAAATTAAAAATAATTATAAAAAAACAAGTAAAGAAATTTAACAAAATTCTATTAAGATTATTAAAATAATTATATCAATATTATTCAAAAATAATTAGTTAAATATGATTAAAAAGGCAATATTTGTTTTGATGAAATTTTGCTTTCAGAAAAATCTTTTGTTATCCATCATTAAAAGGAAACTTGATCTGTTTAAAGTAATTATAAATATTTACTAAGGTTACAGTTATTAGATTTATAACTATATTCTTTCTTATCAAACATTTTTTATCTTAAAATGATTTTTTTTTAAATAAGACCATCTACATAAGTTTAAACAAATGCTTTGTTATTTATGTATTTTAGGTATTTGTATATATTGGAAAATATTATATTTCTCTTGAAACATTTCAAGGTATGTAATTTTTTTTTATTTTTCTAGGATTATCACATATTAAATAACTTATTGAATATTTTTAAAAATATCTTACAAATTAAGAAATTTAATATTGTTTATGAAATCGAAATTTCATCTAGTTTCAAAATAATTTGAGATATATTTAAAAAATTTTATGGATTTAATTGAAATGTCAAACTGTAATTTTTTTGTAAAGACGATTTGTGTAAATAATCATAACATTTTAACGGGCTTTTCTTCAAATATATTTTCATCTGGTAAAATTGTTGAAATATATTTTTTGTAAAAAGCATTAGCATACATAAAAAAGTTGTTATCAGGATTCTTTTACATATAATACGCTTAATATAAATTTAATTAAAAATTTTGTAATGCTGTAATGGTTTATTATTACTTTCAAATTTAATTTAATTAGATTTTTAGGGGTAAAAAATTCTTTAATTTTTGGGAGAATGTTTTCAAACAACATTGTTTAAAAAAATTGACTTCGACTTTTTAGTCTTGAAGATAACTTGTTAAATTTGTTGTGAATATTTTAATAACGTTTTATCTTTTCGTATCCAGTAGTAAATTTGACTGATTAATAAACTTATATCGAAAAACAGGAGGACATAATCCTAAAACCAAACCATTTTTAACAGATAGGCAATATTTTTAATTCTTTGATTGAAAACTTGTCTGAGTTAAGTTATTAAATTTTTTTAAAATAGAATAAAGATTGCTGTAAGCAAAAGGAAGCACACACAAATATAATATATAAATAATAGATAGAGTTTCTTTGTTGCTCTGCGGTTATCTTATGTACACTTTATGCTAAACAGACCGGGACCTACGGTTTAAAGTAGATTCCGAACTACTACAAACACCCATGGTCCCGCCGGGACTCGATCCCGAAACCTGTGGATCTGAGCACCAAGCTCTAGCCACTCGGCCACTCGGCCATTCAGGCCCCCGGCAGTATAGGGAGATTACAATTAAAGTCCCACTTTCAAAATTCTGCAAAAAAAAAAAAAAAAAAAAGAAATTTAAATTGAACACATATAAAATTGTGCATGTTCCTGTATATGTATGTGAGTGGGCAAATGCGGACGTTAACTGACAGAAGTGGTGTAACCCATTATTGAATATTCAATACGTTTGACGTGTTAATGGATCAAACTATAGAAGCATTAGTAACACTGCACTAAAAAAAGTTGCAAAGAAACCAGTCGTTAGTTATGATCTTTGCCAAGAAAAGTAAAAAGATTTCTGTGGAAATGCATGTTTTGGTATTTCGATATTTTATGAGGATACGTAACAACTGATTTGAGAAATAGCAGAATTCCATAAGGAATAATATCAGTGGGCTTTCGAAGAAAACTTTCTTTGATACCGAAAAAAAGTATTCCCATTTTTTTTTTTCAACTTTCCTTATGAAATGTGGAAAAAAATAGAAGGCGATTGTTTTCCCCTACTATTGGTGATTTTTATGACCGACTTTTGCCGAAGAGCCTCCAATTTTTTTTTTTTTTCATTTAAGCTGGTTTTGAAAAGTGGGAATATATTTTTCACAAAATCCCAAGTATTGAGGCAGACAGCGAAAAGTCTTCAAAAACGAGTTTTTGAGCCTTGTAGCAAAAAGTAAAATAAAAAAAAAAATCTCCCTCGAGTAATTTAGTTTCTTTGGAGGAAACTCTAGAATGCTTCGAAACCTCCCCTAGATTTTTCTTCTTTATTTCCATTTCTTGTTAAACGTAACTGTTAACCGTAAGAAGATGGCATAGATGTGAAAATAGTAGGTTGGAATTCCGAAAAGGAAGTCGATTTCGGGAAAGAGTAGACATCATAATCCTTTTGATTCTCATTTCCAACTTTTTTTTCTTCTTTATCCTTGCTTTTTTAGGACTCTTTCCAGACAAATCAAAACTTATTTCTTTTCCCATAGAGTTACAAGTGGTTGCGAAATTCCGCGATAAATAGGGAACTGAATCTATAGTCATAAGTCTGTAGGGTTGCGAAAATCGAATTAAATTTCAGTTCAATAATTCAGGTAACTGAACAAAACATTTCTTCTTTAAAATTTACAAAGTGCAAATATCCAGTAAAATCCAAAAATGAACCAAAGAAAACTTAAAAATTGTAAATACACATTACCAAATGCACTGAAATAGAATAATTAGAGTAAATATAATATATTTTTGCATAAAATTCAAATATTTGATTCAAGTATTTAATATTCAAGTACTCAAATATTTGATAGGACAAATTAGACTAGTATAGATCTACAGATTGTAACTAAGAATTGGCTTACAGAATAATGCAAACTAATACATTGTTTGATATGCATTGTCATACAGAACAATAAAAATTATTAGATAATATACTTCAATTTATAAATGCATTAGATTAGGAGATTTAAAATATACTTGCTCTGCATTTTTAACTTATAATGGTAAAAAGATATACTGAAAATGAAGGTATACAGAGAATAAATAAATATTTAAGAATATATTTAATCTTGATATGTGTTTTTTCTTTTTATATATACATTTCATTTTTTTTTTCTGACTAATGCATTTTAAATTATATATTTATTTTTATGTATTATTAAATAAAACTGAATGAATTGATTTGTCTATAAAGTTAGGAAAAATAAAATAAAATTATTATGTTTTTTAAACCTTTTAGTAGACAAAATATTTACAGATAAAAACGTTTTAGTCCTACAGATTTTACTGAAGAATAGTATTCAATTTATTCGCAGAGTTGTGAATTGGGAAAAAGAATTTTTGTAATATAAAAATAGCTTTACATTGCATAGTTATTTATTTTACATTATTTTCTGAAATATTCATATTAGACCTAGACCTACGGTTTACAGTATAAACATCCATGACACCACAGAGACTCGAACGTGAATCCTGCACCGAGAGCAAAGCGCGCTATTCACTCGGCTATTCAGGCCGTATTCAGACTTATCTTTGTATGGTTGTTTCTTTACAATGGCTTTAAAATTGTTTATTCTTTTATTTTGTTAAAGAAAAGGATTTTTTCTTTATTTTTCAAGCGCCGAGGAAAATTCCTTTTTATAAATTCCCCATCCTTTTTAATTTATTCATAGCTTTGCTTTAATTACATTCATAACTGGCTATCAGATTCCATACTAATTATCCCCTATACACCCGTCAAAAAAATTTAAAGTTCTCACAACTGCAAACACATAATTAAATATGAGCATTAAAAAATAATTCACACAATTTCTCATCAATTTTTTTTTTTTAATTTCGGTATAATAAATGAAACAAAAGCAATTTACAGAATATTCAAAAATCATTTAAGCAATTATTAACACCTTTTTTTTACTATATTCAATTAAGTCAGGCAATTTCCTTTTTTTTTTTTTTTTTTTTTTTTTCGATTTACTTCGTCGCCGTCTTTTTTTCGTATTAATTAAATTAAAAATAAAATGTAATTATATCGCGATGAGACTGCATAAACACCAAAACCTAAGATAAAAAAACTCCATTAATTCAGTCCCATATTGTAAGCTAACTTCTCAGAAAAAAATATTCGAAAACAATTAGATATTTTCGTTCTTCTCAAAGTTATCTACAATTTCTGCATAGAAAGTTAAGCTGTTTTCAGCATTTTTTTTCACAGCTCTAAAAATTTGTCTACCCAAAAGTTTTTAATTTTTTTCTATATGAATTTATTCATAGAATCATGTCCCTTCGGTATAATTAATTTCTCCAGCGTTGTTGAAAATTTATTATCTTCTTTTTTTGTTATTGTAGCTAATTTTTAATTGAAACAAACCATGTTTGCGAACAAAAAATAATTTCATAACACAATTCTTTCCTAACTTATGGATAGAAATTATACTTTTTTCTAATTTCTTTGAAAGCCAGATGAGTTTACAAGAATATAAAGAAAGTCATTCTCAAATTACCATATAATAAGTGGGTAATTTCTTTAACTTTGTATTGGAAATCTAACAATATGCATAAATTAATTTTTTCTGGTTAAATTTTCTGTTCTGTGCTGATTAGTATTCATGAAGTTAAAATTGGTTTTTTGGTATATTTTAAAATAATCTTAAGAGATTAAGTGTTCTGTTGCTGAAATTATACCATATTTTTTTCTCTTTTCTTTTGAATGCCAAATGAGTTTGCAAGAATACAAAGAAAGTCACTCTCAAATTACCATATAATAAGTGGTTAATTTCTTTAACTTTAAATTAGAAATCTGGCAAAATACATAAATTAATTTTTTCTGGTTATGTTTTTTATTCTGAGCTGTTTAGTATTCACGAAGTTAAAATTGCTTTTTTGGTATCTTTTAAAATAATCTTAAAATATTAAGTATTCGATTTGCTCCAAACATGTAAATTCTTAATTTATAATTATGTTGGTTATTATAATACACATTAAGATAAATTTAATGCAATTTGCTTTCCGTTGCTTTGCGAATAAATTATTAAAAATATGATACAGATAATAAAATATATTTGAGTTTTTTTTAAAAAGGGGATTTGTTAGGAAAACAATCAATCTGAGAAATTTATGTTTTTAGGAAAAATGTTTATGAAAAAATTGATAATAATAATACATCTAAATGAAAAAGTGATTTATCACCATTGTAAAACAATTAATGCATCAGTGAAATTTGTTTCGCCCTCTGTCAGGAGAAAAGATTGCAATAATGTCAGTTAAAATAGATTGATTTACTGATTTGTACAGAAATGGATAAATGCAAAATTATAAATCAAATAAATACGAATGTAATTCATCACCATTGTGAAAACAATAATGGATCAGTGGAATCTGGTTAATGCACTGGTTAATTGTTTTAATGCAATATTTTACCCTATTAACTAAAAATGTGTTTTTATAAAGTCAAATGAACAATGCTTTCCTGATCTTTAATATAATAAATTATTATAATCAGATCGTCATTTGTAATAAAACTGTATGTCATGAAATGATTTCATAATAAAGCTCCAAAAAGTATGAAAAACATCATCATGTGGAATAGTTATTTCCCCCGATTGAACTATTATCCTTAATATTGATACTGGTAACACAGGCTTCAGGTTCGAATCCTGGCGGTGCATGGATGTTTGTTAGTGGTTACGAATTCCTTTTAAATTGTAGTCCTGGTCTGTTTAGCACTCGTATATGCACAAATTCACCAAACCGTCGTATGCACAGCGAAACACCAAACTTTATTATTAATCCCCAAAGTGGATCATTACCTTTCAACAATCTAGTATATAACGACGTTAACTAACAGAAGTGGTTTAACCCATTACAGAATATTCAATAAGTGGGACCGGCCAATGCATCAAATTATAAAAGCCTTGGTAACACAGCACTAAAATAAAGTTGAAATCCAGTCATTAGTTATGATCTTTGCCAAGCAAAAATAAAAAGATTTCTGCGGAAACGCATGTTTTTGGTATTCCGGTATTTTATGAGGAAACGTAACGAGTGATTTGAGAAATAGCAAAATTCCATAAGGAATAATATCAGTGCGCTTTGGAAGAAAACTTTCTTTGATACCGAAAAAGTATTCCCATTTTTTTATTTTATTTTAACTTTCCTTATGAAAAGGAGAAAAATAGAAGGCGTTTGCTTTCCCCTACTATTGGTGATATTTACGATCGACTTTTACCAAAGAAGCTTCGATTTTTTTTTTTTTTTTCATTTAAGCTGGTTTGGAAAAGTGGGAATATATTTTTCACGAAAACCCAAGTATCGAGGCAGACAGCGAAAAGTCTTCAAATACGAGTTTTCGAGCCTTGTAGCGAAGAAAAAAATCTCCTCGAGTAATTTAGTTTCTTTGGAGGAAACTTTAGAATGCTTCGAAACCTCCCTAGATTTTTCTTCTTTATTTCCTTTTCTTGTTAAACGTAACTGTTAACCGTAAGAAAGATGGTATCGAAGTGAAAATAGAAGGTTGAATTTCCGGAAAGGAAGTCGATTTTGGAAAAGAGTAGACATCATAATCCTTTTGATTTTCTTTCCAACTTTTTTCTTTTCTTTGTTATCATTGCTTTTTAGGAATCATTCCAGACAAATCTAGAACTTATTTCTTTTCCCATAGAGTTACAAGTGGTTGTGAAATTCTGCGACAAATAGAAATTTGAATCTATAGTCATATGTCTGGGAAGTTGCGAAAATCGAATTAAATTTCTGTTGAAATATTCAGGTAACTGAAAATATTATTTATTTTTTAAAATTTACAAAGTACAAATGTCCATTAAAATCAGAAAAATATAAAAAATAATGCAACAACCTTAAAAAGTATAAATGTACATTATCAAATTCAAAGAAATGGAATAATTAAAGTAAATATATTCTGTTCTTGCATAAAATTCAAATATTTGATTTAAATATTCAATATTCAAATATTTTATTTCAGAAATTAGACTACTATAGATCCACAGACTGTAACTAAGTATTGGCTTACAGAATAATGCAGGTTAAAACATTGTGTGATATGCATCGTCATATAACAACAAGAACAATAATAGATAATATATAAAAAGTTATGAATGAATTATACTAGAAGATTTAAAATAAGATATTTGTTCTGCATTTTTGACATATAATGTTAAAAAGATATACAAAAAAATGGATGTTTACATTGAGTAAATATATATTTAAAAATAGTATATTTAATCTTGATGTATGTTTTTTCTTTATACATTTTAGTTTTTCTGACTAATGGATAATTTAAAATTGCATATTATTTTTATATATTAACAAAAAAAAAAAAAACACAACTATATGAATTCAATAAGTCTATAAAGATAAGAAGAATAAAATAAAATTATTTTATGTTTTAAACGATCATTATTTTATTATTATTATTGTTTTTAAAATAATTTTATATTTTAACGATTTAGCAGAATCTCGAAATATTTATAGATAAAAACAATTTTAGCTGTACAAATAAATTTTACTAAAGAATGGCATTCAATTTATTCGCATAGTTAGGAATTGAGAAATATAATGTTCAATATTTGTAATTCAAAATTAGTTTTATATTGCATATTTTTTTTTTTATTTTCCAACATTTTCTGAAAGATTCCATGAAGAGAGGAATTTTTAATTTATTTTTCAAGAATCTTTTTTAAATAAATTTTATTATATAGAGATATTTTAATAAATAACTTCAGTATTTTACATAAATAATAATTTTTTTAAATTTTTTAAATTGCATATACTTTTTAAAATAATTACAATTAATTTAATAATAAGAAGAAAATCCTTTTAGAAAATTTATAAAATCATTTCATTTATAAAAGAAGTTTATCTATTTAAAAGTATAAGTAACTTGTTACTTAAGAAAAATAAGTTTCAATCTTCATACTGAATTCGTAATAAAAAATTAAATTTAAACTTAAAATTTTAAACTCTACATTTTTTCAGAGTTTACTTCGATATTTTTTAGATTATAATACATTATGTAGAGAAATAACTGTTTAATAAATATAAGAGCAGTTTTTAATCCGGAATACACTTTCAAATTTATATATATATATTTATTGAATATTTTATAATAGTTGCCCTTTTTAAAGTACCTTTCAAATTATTTAGACGGTATAATGAGTTCATTGTTAAAATACTTAACTTTTTTTTGAAATTTTATAATTTCAAATTGAAATTTTGAAATTTTATAATGAGTAAATTTTAGTCAAACATACTATCATCAAATGAACAATATACTAATCTTTAACTTTAATCAGACATACTAAAGAAAGAAGAAAGAATTTGCCAAAAAATATTTTAAAAATTAATTATTATTAGTATTAGAATTCTATAGACATTCTTCAAAATGTCACAAAAAATAATTTTTAGTTTAAAATTAATCTTAATTATAAACTTTAAAAATTCTTTTTCCTGGCATGTTTCAAATTTTTTAGGGCATAAAAATTCGTAAATGCAATCATCTAGATTTGAATAAAAGCAGAAATATAGATACTGAAATATCTACTAGTTTTCTCTACTCAAAAAAAGTGAAAATTTTATATAATTAATTATTATTATTATTATTATTATTATTCAATTTTTTATTCAGTATACTTTCATCAGTACGTCAATTTATTCTTCAGAATATTATACTATATTTTTTTATCTGTATGCACTTAAGAATATCAGAATGTGATTTAGTTTGGTTTGTCTTTCTACGGTCATTGTGTCTACACTACAAATTAGACTGGGACCTACAGTTTAACATAGATTCTGTGTCATTAACAAACATAAGAATGTGAAAAAATAGTAATTAATTATAGTTTTATAAGAGCAAATAATAAAAAGAAGTAAATATTTTACTTTTTTAATAAATATTGCTAAATTTTCATAAAACTGACTATTACAACGGTATTAATTAGTCAAGAGTGATTTTAATGAAATATAAAAAGCACGGTAAAACTAATTTATTTTACAGAATAAATGAAATTTTCTGTACTTAATTTTGTATATATCATTACATTACGATCCATCTTTTCCAGCATTTTTTTAGTTTGAAACCAGTTAATTCACCTTTAATTAAATAGGCTTTTTAAATTTAATTATAAAATGTCTTACACACAAAAAAAAAAATACATATGAAATATACAGTATTCAATCGGACTTTTTGCTCCTATTGTTAGGTTTGACTAAATGCAAATGTGTTTAATTACAAGGACAAGCAAAAGTAAAAAGATTTCTGTGAAAATATTTGTTTTGGTATCTGATATTTTATGAGGATACGGAGCAACTGATTTGAGAAATAGCAGAATTCCATAAGGAATAATATCAGTGGGCTTTCGAAGGAAACTTTCTTTGATACGGAAAAGAGTATGTCCATTTTATTTTGTTTTTTTGTTTTCAACTTTTCTTATGAAAAGGAAGGAAAAAAATATAAGGCGTTTGCTATCCCCTACTATTGGGGATATTTACGACCTACTTTTGCCAAAGAGCCTTCGAATTTTTTTTTTTGTTTTCATTTTAGCTGGTTTTGAAAAGTGGGAATATATTTTTCACAAAACCCAAGTACGGAGGCAGACAGCGAAAAGTCTTCAAAAACGAGTTTTCGAGTCTTGTAGCAAAGAAAATAAAAAAAATTCCTCGAGTAATTTAGTTTCTTTGGAGGAAACTCTAGAATGCTTCGAAACCCCCTAGATTTTTCTTCTTTTTATTTCCATTTCTTGTTAAACGTAACTGTTAACCCTAGGAAAGATGTCATAGAAGTGAAAATAGAAGGTTGAAATTCCGAAAAGGAAGTCGATTTCGGAAAAAGAGTAGACATCATAATCCGTTTGATTTTCTTTCCAGATTTTTTTTTCTTCGTTGTCATTGCCTTTTGGGAATTTTTCCAGACAAATCTAGAACTTATTTCTTTTTTTCCCATTGAGTTATAAGTGGTTGTGAAATTTTGCGATAAACAGGAAACTGAATCTATGGTTATAAGTCTGTGAAGTTGCGAAAATCGAATTAAATTTCAGTTGAAAATTTAGGTAACTGAAAAAAATTGTTCCTTCAAAATTTACAAAGTAAAAATATCCAATAAAATCAAAAAATTGCAAATAATATAACAATATTAAAAAGTGTAAATACACTTTTTTTGAAATGTACAGAAATGGAATAATTAAAGTAAATAGATTCTGTTCTTCCATAAAATTCAAATATTTATTCAATTATACAATATCAAATATTGAAATATTTCAAATTAAACCACTATACATCTACAGATAGTAGCTAAGAATTGGATTACAGAATAATACAGATTAATACATTGTTTGATATGCATTGTCATACAGAAGTATACGTCATTATTAAATAGTATATGAAAATTTATAAATGAAATTTATTAGAAGATTTAAAATATTTGCTCTGCATTTTTAAAATATGTTAAAAAAAATATGCAAAAAGTGGAGCTACTATATACAGAGAGTAAATGTATAATTAAGAATAGATGTATTTAATCTTGATGTATGATTTTCTTTTTTTTTATATACATTTAATTTTTTTCTGACTAATAAATTTTAAATAGTATATTAGTAATTCTTTTCCCCGAATCTTTTTTAAATAAATTTAAATATATTGACATATTTTTATAAATAACTTAAGTATTTTATATGTATAATTTTTTCAAAATGTTTTTGAAAGGCATATTTTTTAATAGTTACAATTAATTTAATAATAAAATGAAAATTCTTTAGAAGAAATTATTTCATTTAGAGAAATTTATTTAAATAAATTTTGAGAAATTTATTTATTTAAAATATAAGTAACTAAAGAAAAAAATAATCTTTAATCATATTAATGAACTCGTAATAAAAAATTAAAATTTATAGCTTACTTCTAAATTTTCTAGATTATAATGTATTATTATATAAATAAATAACTGTTTAATGAATATAGAAGCAGTTTTTAATACGGAATATGCTTTCAAATTTTTATAAACTTATATATGTATATATTTGTACTTGAATATCAATTTTTATTGAAAATAAAATATGTTTTAAAGTATCTTTCAAATTTTTTAGACGGTATAAGGACTTCATTATTAAAATAATTATCTTTTTTTTGTTAATTTGAAATTTTATAATGAGAAAACTTTAGTGAAACAAAAATCTTAAAAAATTTTTCAGAAAGAATTTGCAAAAAAAAAAAAATATTATATAAATTAGTTATTTTTAGTATTAAAATTCTATAGACAATATATATTTGTACTTGAATATCAATTTTTATGTATATATTAGTTATAAAGAAGGTTTAATTCTAAACTTTAAAATTTCATTTTACAGGCATGTTTCAAATTCTTTATGCATAAAATTCATAAATGCAATGAGGTAGACCTGAAGAAATGTAGGTACTGAAATATCTACTCTAAAGATGTGAAATTTTTATGTAACTACATAAACTGCATTATTAATTTTTTAATTACTATACTTTCCTCAGTGCGTCAAGTTACTTATCAGAAGATTTTTTTTTTTTATTCTAATGCAACTGGCAAACACTTAGACAGTTGTCTTCGCTGCCTTAAGGCAAGCGCTGCATCGACGCTACTCTCTTAGAACACAAAAGGTGCGTGTAGCTTGAAAATAAGCTACAGACACGGAGTAACACTACCCCTAGAACTCTCTACGCTCCTGTTAGACCGGCACCTACAGTTTAAAGTGGATTTCGAACCAATACAAACATCCATGGCACCGCGGGGACTCGAACCCGAACATGTGGTACCGAGCGCCAGAACTTTAGCCACTCGGCCATTCAGGAATCATTCATCCGAATATTACAGCATATATTTTTATCTGTATGTACTCATGACTATTACTACGTGATTTGGTTTATTTTGTCTCTCTACCGTCATTTTGTGTACACTTTGATTAATTAGACCGGGACGTACAGTTTAACGCGGATTCCGAGCCACTCACAAACATCAGAATGAGAAAAAACAATAGTAACACTCATTAAATTTTTATAAGAGAAAACAATAAAAATATTAAAATATTTTGTTTATTATGAATATTGCTAAATTTATATCAAACCTACTTTTACATCAGTAATTATCCGTCAAGGGTGATTTTAATGAAATCGACTAAGCAGTATAAGAATTAATTTAGCTGACGGATGTAATGAAATATTTTTAGTTAATTTTGTGTATTTCAATACATTAAGATAATCCATTTTTTCCAACATTTTTTCAGTTTGAACTTTAATTAAATAGGCTTCCTAAATTTAATTATACAATTTCTTCCCTAAAAATAACACTACATATGAAATATACAACTATTGAATCGGCCTTTTTACTTTTACTGTCAGGTTTTACTAAATGCAAAAAGAGTGTTTAATTACAAAAATTCTTCTTATGTTGCCATGGTAACGAAAAATAGTAATTAATTTCGAATGTCTGAGTCTTCTAGAAATACCTCATCTAATTATGAAACAAATTTATTTTAAAAGTTCTTTCTAATGTGAAAAATAAACTTAAATCGGGGAAAAAATGAAAATTTTCATTGAAATGCAAAATAAAGACAAGAATACGCTCACGACTTGTCTGACATCTTGACAAATTAATTATTAAAGAATTTATTAAATTCCATTTGAATTATCAATCCTTTACAGAATAATTTGATTTCTCTTTGATATAAATTATACTAATAAAAGCTTTCTGAATAATAAATGAACTTTATTATTGGTTTTTAATTGCTGTTGGGATTGAATTAATAAAAGTTCAAAGGATTGCTTTATTTGTTTTGCCTAATGTTTCAAGAATATTTGTCACTCTCTTTTGTTTTGTTTTAAAAATAGGAGTTAAAACAGTTCCAAAGGTTTTTGGTTCGAAACTGGGCAAGAGGTACTAAACCAAAAGTGTTTTATCTATGTTAAGGATGGAAATAGTAAATCTGTAGGCCAGATTGTCCACCCATTGAGGTCAAGTAATAAGGCAGGGTATTTACAGGTGAAAAAATTCACTGGATGTTCCTTCAAAACTGCTGTGGCAGAATATGATCACATTAATATAGTAGTATCCCAGTGGTATATACACTGTGTAACATTGTGTCTGCTATATATATATATATATATATAATATATGCATTTTCCTTTGAATATTACAGACATTTAAAAGAAAACTTTGATAAGCAATCTAAAATACTTTTAATATTGACTCCTTTTAATGTACGAGTATCATGTTGACTTGATTTGACTAACAATATGGTGACCACATGAACGTAGTACTAGGAAGCAAACTGAAATAATTATTTTTGTGTATCAAGATTGATGTGAATAGGAATTGTATCATAAATAATTTATTAGAAACCATTTTTTTTTTGTAAAAGACAGAATTGCTTTAAACATCTTCCTATTTAGCACTATTTTTTATGTTTAGTAATTTAAAAAAGCATGATAATAATGAGATTTTAAAATTTTATCAAATCATTATCTAAAATTTGACAAGTGACATAAGCCTATTTTTAAATTATATATATATTTATAAAAGGAGAGAAAGAATTCAAACTTATGTGCCTTTTTATGGTCAGAATTCACTTCCCTTAACTTTTAGAACCAATTAAGTATTATAAATACTAATACATAAAGTCCTTGAGGAATAACTAATTATCTTGCTTTTCACAAAACATTCATTTAATGTGTCTCATTCTAAACTAAAAAATAAAAATAAATATAAACTTTTTCAAGTTAGAAAATTTGTAACGAAAAAAAAAAAAGAAAACGCGTTTTTTTACTCGTAGAATAAAAACTTTTAAATATATCCAATTATATGATCGAATCACCAATTATATGATCAAATTATCCAATATATGATCGAATTGGTAATTTATTTCATCCACTTTCTTCAAAAAAAAAAAAAAGTTACTACGAGCTCTACCACAGTTCATTTTATGTCTGCATTTGTGATAATAACAAGCAAAAATGTTCATCCAATTTAAATCACTTTAAGTACAAATACCTATTAAGAAAGTGTAAATAATAATAATATATGTATTTCAAAGTATATATGTATATATAAAGTAAGTATATGTATCAATACACATCATGCATCAGTAAATGATTTTGATCCTCACAAAAAGCGATTCTTCCTATGAAAAAAAAAAATTATATATATATATATATAAAAGGAGAGAAAAAAATTCAAACTTATGTGACTTTTTACATTAAAAACCATTAACAAACAATACGAATTTATAAAGAGATTTATAATTTGATGCAACTTGTTACTTACAAAATAGGAGAATAAATAAAGATAAATTTGCAATCTTGTTTCTGTAATCTTTAAAAACATTTTCTGAACAGTGTGAATTTTACATTAATCTTATAGAAACTGACTGTTTTTAAATTCTATTGTAAGAAAATAAAAATGGAATGTTTTTATAATCCTAAAATAATTAGATAGAATTTTAAAACAAATTTGTTCTTGAAAAGTGCAAATATATTATATATTTTCCAATTTTTGAGACAATTAAGCTATTTTTTATTTCTCGAAATTATGCTATTTGTCTTACAGCTTCATCTACAAATGCTCTATCAATTTTGCTTGATATAAAAGTTTTATCATTGTAACGTCATTTTTATTAATTTATTTAAATTGTGACTAAATAATGTTTTATTAATTTATTTAATTTCTGGGTTTTTTTTTTATTTATTTAAATTTTAATCTTCAAAACTTTCTAACTACTATCTGAAACTTTATAATGAGTAATTTCATTGAATCGCTGTTTCGAAATTGGTGGTATCACAGAAATCATGTAATGTAAAAACATTTTCAAATGTAACCCTTCCCTCAAACATAGATTAATGATATAACAGACATGCATTATGGTTTGGGGTAAACATAATCCTCACGTGATCATACACCTCATGTGACTTTTACAAGCCTCATTGTAACTGTCGGGAGTAACTTAACTGCTGGTCACTTTCATGGTCACCCTGGCATTTATTTGTATGGGACTGATCAATGTTCACTTCCGTTGCAGAGAAAAATTGAGCTTATATTACACTGGGGGAATATACTACACTCATTTAAAATTAGTTTTAGGCATGTATTTAGGGTTTTGTAGTTTAACATATGCAATGATAGTTTGGCGATTTTTGACAACAATCATTACCATTGGCCATTTTTCTCTATGCTGTTGGCGCGAAGAGAAATTAAGTATCATAAAACGATTTTCAAAAGAAATGACTCCTTTTTTTTTTAGCAGTAAATAGTACAAATTAGATTTTTCTAAATACTTAGCATTTATATTCTATTAATAAATTTTCTTGTGTCCTATTTTCCCTCCAAAACGATAAAAATTAATACATTCATTAACATGAACTATTTTTATTGTTTTATTATATTTCATACAAAATGATAATAGTTTAAATTTAGCATTTCTTGATATCTCTTTATCTTTAGTAAGCACATAATTAAATAAATATAACACAAGAATAAAAATTTCAGACATTTCTCGTAATTTTCAAAATCATTTCTAACATGCTTATGTTTTTTAATTAAATGCAAGAAAGGAAAAGCAGCCAAGGGATGTTAGAGCCCCAACTCTAGTATGAAAGGGACGGAGAACGTTCAGTTTCTTTCTAATATGGAGACGAGCTCTTGCTACTTTATGCTTTTAATGATTATGGTTTTTTTTTTTTGTCTTTCTATTTTTCACACCCTAGGATTAACTAGACAGGGACCTACAGTTTACAGTGGATGCCAAACTTCTAACAAACATTCATGCCGCCACCAAGATTTTAACATGAAACATGTGGTACTAAAGCTCAGCGCGTTAGCTGTATAGCCATCAGGTCGCTGTTGAACTCTTCCTTTTATATTATAATCTTAGGAATCTAGCTCGTATTACACAGAATCCTCAGTATCGAACTGTTGTCCTGCACGTTACTTAGTGCGTACTACTATCTTGTCACATGCAGGTTGATACAATAAGTAAAAATACACACAATATTTTTCCATACAGGATATAAAATAATGTTGTTGTTACCATTTTTCTATTTTTGTAAACTATAATGGTCCCAAAACAACAGCAAAGGAGCGCATTACTTATATGCATAATTCATCATCATTGGCGCAACATCACCATCGTGGACCAAGGATATCTGCCTACTGGCAGATTATTTCGAGAGGAGAAATGTTTTCTTTTACGGTTTAGTTTGACAACCCTACGCCCAACGCTCAACAGCTATAATATACCGAAAAACGCCGAGCGCTAGTCACTCGGCCATCAGGAATCAACGTTAAACTGTATGACCTGGTCTAAATAGCCTAAAGTGTGCATAAAATGACCGTAGAGCGACAAATGAAACATGGTACATTCTGCTCACTACTATCTTGCCACAAGCAAGTTGTTACAATAAGCAAAAATACCCACTGTTCCACAAAGGACATAAAATACTGTTGACGTTGCGGTTTTTTTTTTTTTTTAATTTTTGTAAGCTATATCAAAATATTTCCAAAGAGTACATTACTTATATGCATGATTATAATAAATTTAAAATAACTACACTTGTTCCAAACACAAATTACTTTTTAAAAGTTTTAACAAATATTTTTACGTCACTCTAAAGTGTGCCTGACATATCCAGTAATGTTATGCAAAATGTTCTGACCCATCTTTATTTTTTAATAAAAATTGTTTTTAGCACAAAGCATAATATAAAATACAGCCAAGAATTAAAGTTCATTTATTCAAGTTATGCTTAGAAAAATAATTAAATAATTTTTAGTCAACAAAATCTTTTATATAAAAAGAGTTCTCAAAAAATTTTCAATTAAGATTTCAACATTTAATACAGGAACACAAGAAAAATTTCCATGTATCTTATAAAACATTATAAAACAAGTAGAATATTTTTTTGTGTGAAACATATAAAAAAAAAATGTTTGTTAGAAACGATAAAGTTGCACAAAAGAAGAACAATTTAAACAATTATATCTCACTGTTTTAGATACATTTTATTAAATAGTGTAAGCTATATTTAAACATTTCCGGGTTTTTTTTTTTCAGAAGATATAAAAAAGAATTTTCTCTTCTTTTTATGACAGTTAGAGTAATCTTTTAATTTTGGATTTTGTATTTTTTTTTTATATATAACTTCAGTGAATCCCTTATGTAAGCGTAAGTAAAGCCATTTTAATTATGAAAAAAAAAAAAATTACCGATGAAAATGTTTTTCCCAAAAGTAAATGAAAAAATTAGCTATGTCAGTAAAAAAAATTTTTTAATATTTTGTGGGTTGATTTTTTTTTTTTTTCAGGTTTAAAAAAATATTACCTTGCCTTATTTTTATGAAGAATAAAATTATAGTCTTATATTGTTATTTTTATTATTTGAAAATCAGGTTTTACTTCATATAATTACATCAATACAATTACAAATTACAATTTCATAGGTATTGTTTTATTCAGTATCAGCTGTTTAAATCCGTTACATATAAACGGCATATACCTTTCAACAATTCAATCTTGAATCGTATTATTTTTTCTGATATGATAATGCGGTCTGATGGCTAGCTGTCGGCTCTTGGTACCAAAGCTTCAGGTTCGAATCCTGTTGATGGCATGGATGTTTGTGAATGATTCGGAATAAATATTAAATTGTAGGTCCCGGTATAATTAGTTCAAAGTGTGCAAAACTGACCGTCCTGCCATAAACCAAACCGAATCCGACATGATAATGCACCTGAAATGCCAAGTTGACTAGAAATGGCAAAACTACGTGTTGAGAGTAATCATATTGTCCTAAATTATTTGTTATCAAATATCAACAAAATTTATGCGTTTCCAATTCTATAATTTAAATAAATAAATGATTTTCTCAGCAATTTGAAAAACATTTTTAAAAAATTTCATTATAAATAGAATAATATAAGAGAGTATAGAACTATAGATTCCATTCAAAGAAAGCTTATAATACAAAGAATTTTGTTAAATTAATGTAATAAAGATAGAAATAGTATAGGGAAGATTATGTTTTCCTTATTAAATCTAAAATAATGATTTTCCTTATTAAAATTGAAAAGATTATTGTTAAATAGTTGTTTCCATGAAAACAACCGTTATTTTATATTAATAAGCAATTCTTCTGATGAATTTGTGTTTCGAAAGCACGTATTTCCTTACATATTATATACAATTTTTTGAATATCACTCTGTTTTAAAAAAAAGAATTTTCGTTTGATATATTAAAAAAATGAAAATTGTATAAAATTTATAAACTTTATAATAATTAAAGAGCATAAACTTCTATTAAAAATGCATGCAAGTAATTTAAAGGAATTATTTATAATTAGGTACAAATTCATCTTATATACAGACACAACAAACAAATATAGATTATTTAAAATTATTAATAAAATGACAGAATACATTTTAAAACAACCTGCGTTTGAACAGTTCCTATAATACACCATGTATTATAGGAACTTTACCAATGTGGTAACATAAACTTGTTTGTATTTTTTGTTTTACTTTATATACAGGGTAAATATAATTAATGTCCCACTTTCAAAATGCTGTAAAAAAGAAATACTCACCGCAATGAGTTCAAATTTGAAATGAAGTTACTTGAAGAAGGGGAAATGTATGGCATCAAAAAAAAAAGTTCCATCGATTTTACCATCCATTTTGGTATAACCTTGCCGTGGTGGATGGGCTTTCCACTCACAGCGTCATTCATACCTGTTGGAACACTGCACTGGACTTGAAGTCATTTCTTCCGTCAAAAAAAAAAAAAAATCAAGCACATTGAACCCGGCAGTTTGTTTAATGAGCTGCTCATGCCATATACCGTTGCCTCATGCCATGTGCCTACTCATGCCCTATACCGTTGTAGGTCATATCATACGTCATTGTCATACGACGTTGCCCACACGTCATTACCATTGTACATCATGCGTTATCATTTCGATTGAAAATATTACTGGCAGCCAAATTCATTTTTTTATACCGCTTACAGTTCCATCTATTAATGCACTTTAGATCTTTTTTGATACCGTACCGTTTCCCTTCTTCAAGTATCATCTGTTCAAATTTGAACTCATTGTGATGAGTATTTCTTTTTTAGAGCATTTCGAAAGTGGAACTTTAATTATAATCACTCTATATAGGGGTATGTTTATATATATATATACATGAATTTTAATTTAAATTTCACAGTCATTAGTTTAAGTTCAAAGTACAAATTTAAAAATTTAGCAAATTTAAAATTTTTTACTAAATTTAATTAAACTTAACTGTTACTGTACTCATTTAAATTAAAATTGTATTCTTAACAATATGCACAATATGCTAAAATGTATAATCCGTCTATATAGAATTTCCATGTTTTTATCCATACAGCTACTGATTAAATTATGCTTTATTTAAATTGAAAAGGTAAATGAAACGTTTAAAAGGCTTGTGAAGAACAATTTTGAAAGTCGCAGCCAAAATATACCTTGAAGAATACCCACGAAATGTCCTCTTTCTTTTAATTGGCACTTGAAGGAATTTCGTTATATATTAAAAGTTTTGAAGACATATTTTCTAAATTTATCTGTGTTTAGGGAAGCCAAATGTTATTTATATTTACTGCACGTCTACATTTAATTGTAAAGCTTTATTTGTGTAAAGAGTCAGTGAGCATTTAAGAGCATGTCATTTAAATATAAAGAGTGGCACATGAAATCTTTCGAAAGAAGTATAAATAAAATAAGATTTCGGTTTTTAATTAAATAAGTAAATGAAAAATGACATAAGAGTGCATTAAATAAACGAGGTGTGTTCTAACGCAGTGCCGAGGATGTTTGTAGTGGTTCGGAATCCACTTGAAACAGTAGGTCCCGGTCTAATAGGATCGCAGAGCTTTGCGGTGGTAGTGTTACTCTCGGCCGTAGCCTATCTTCAAGCTACATGTGCCCCCAGGGTATTGCTAAATGAGTAAGAGCGATACAGCCCTTGCTTATGGAATAAAGAATAACTGTCTGTGTATTGCCAGCTATATTAAAACAACAATAATGCATTATAGTGTAACTCATTTTTATGATTTTCATATGAACATAAATTTAGAGAACCGCTGATTTTATTATATTCAAGAAGAACTTGGAACGGAACTAGTGGTTCTCTTTGGTTTCGCTGTTAAAAATCTTACAATTAAATTCAATTCCAAAGTCAAATGTTTAAATCATGGATTAATCATGGAACCCCATGCATTTTTATTCTGTGAAGCTCTTACTTTGGAGTAGATAAGAAATTAAAAACATATGTGAAACCGCAAGATGGCGCCATATTACTGTGATACAACTGGAGTCATGTATTCGTCCCATGATTCACCTGAGTAGATTTACGTTTGTACATACTATCTGCCTTTTCCACTAGTGAAGGAAATCAGGTGCTGGTACAGAGTTGGGCTGTAAATGTGAGATTCACAATTGCTATGTAGTTTAATCGTTTTTCAAAAGTGCTGCTGAATCTCGTAAAAACAAGTAAAATTGAACAAATATCTTCTCACAAGATAGTTGGTGGAGGTTAACACAGTTTTACAAGTGGCATACAAAAATAAGTTGTAAGAAAATATTTTACATGTTCTTAATTTTTTTAATATCTATATAAAAGTGTAGGTCAGGGTGGCCAACCCGCGGCCCTTCTGGAAAATTTTTCCGGCCCGTGAGATGTATCACACTTTTACAAAATATATTTATTTTTTAATGGCCAAAGTAGTGGAAACCAATGTATTAAAAAAATACATTATCTGTGCATCCATATATTAAAAAATTAACTGTCGAAATTATTAACTTTGATTTTAAAATAATATTTTTGTGAATGTATGATCGATATTGCCTGTTTTATTACAGTTAGGAGTTCGTAGAATAATTAAATATATTCAGCGAACTCATGATGCACGCTCATAGATTTGCAAAACCTATGTGAGAGAGTAGAGAAACAAATATATCGGTAGTAAAATAAATATTTTTTAACGATTTCATTTTTTTTTTATTCCATTTATATTTATATATATTTTAATTTCGTTTTTCTATACGTCTTTACAATGTTCGTTTAGTATTGTTATTATTATATTATCTATGTTTACATGTAAGAATAATAGTAAACACAATAATAATGAGTTATTATTATCTAATGTTTCAAGTTATCTCCAAAAAATTTCCATAGTGGGTCTGTCTACTATGGGAATATATAATTTTATACGCGGCCCTCGAAGTTAGGATGCATTTCCAAAGTGGCCCTCAAGATTATTTGAGTTGGACACCCCTGGTGTAGGTATAAAAGAGGGCATATTTTCATATAACAGAGAAATAAAATCCCAGCAACCCTTCCCCCCCCAGAAAAAAAGTTTAATAAATTAACAAATCTATTATTTTAATTTGTTTCTGACTATTTTATGATTATAACAGAAACCGTGATATTTTTCAGAATTAGTATCATAGGATAATAAAATAATTATTAAAAATTACTGTGACATTTTCATCTTGTGTAGGTATCCTCAAATCACAAAAAAAAAAAAAGATTTCTTTGGTTTATTCACTTAAAAACTTATTTGGTTTATTCACGTAAATATAATGTAAACTAGTGTTCAGCATGTAACCACATTTCGAACTCAAATTTAATGAACCACTGTAAATTGTAGAAGTCTGCTTAAAATGGCAGCTGAAGCAAATTGTGATGATCAAAATTTCTGTTTTTTAATTAAATTAAATTAAATAACAAATATATTAATTAAATTCATTTCTGACTATTTAAGATTAAGATTATAACAAATACCATGATATTCTTCAGAATTAGTATCATAGTGACAAGGAAAAAAATTATTCATCATATATTATTGTGAAATTTTCGTCTCTTGTAGGTATCATCAAGTCACAAAAAAGAAGATTTGTTTGGTTTATTCACTTAAAAACAGAATATAAACCAGTGTTCAGCGTGTACCACATCTCAAATTCACATAAAAAATTGTAGAAAGTATTCTTATAATGGAGACTGAAGCAAATTCAAATTTAAGAACCCGGAAATATATTCAGGAAATCGTTATCGAACACTTCATTCTTGTGAGGTTCATTCCACCAAGGGTGATAGCAAAATAATTCAGTTGAAATCGATAATATGCATGATACCGAAATTTAAAAAAAAATAAATCTGAAATTGCTTGGTTGAACAGATTTTGACGAAAATAGAATATTTAAGTTAACTAATATAAAATCTACAAAAATAATAAATCTCACTTTTGTTAAAAACAGATTATCAATATATTTAGAAATAAATATCTAATCTTTTTATATATTGATGTTTAAAATAAATATATATTTGATGATTGGGACGAAAATCCTTTAAAGGTTATTTAAAATAATTATTTATTTATTATTATTTTATATTATTATTTAAAAAAATATTTTTAAATGATAATATTTAATAAAGAAATTTTAATAATGTTTTTAATAATTTTTAATAAAAAAAATATTTTATAAAATTATTTAAAACTTATTAAATTATTTCAAAAGACATTTGAATGATTAAAAGAGACATTTGTTTAAGATTTCTAAAAATATTAAAAACCAAACAAATGCTTATTAATAATAAAAATTAAAAACTAGGTGTTTCTCTTCTCTTTTAATTTATGCTTCATTTCAAACAGAAGCAAATAAAAATTGCAGAGGCCACAACAAAAATAAAAATAAAAGTTTTCTTTTTTCTAAGCAATTAAATTACTACTAGGCCAAATAAAATTATGAACTCTATTTTTTGTAAAAAGATTTATAAACTAAAAAAAAATTTGAGGTTTTTATTTTTATGTAACGAAAGAAAGAACGATTAACTTGCGATTGAAACTTATTGGTCCAAATCTTATTATTTACAACATCTTAACAGATAAAAAAAAAACGCAATTTATTTTTATTCATAAGTTCTGTGATTTTTGTTCGGTAAATTCGTTAAGAATTACTTTTACTTAATAAAAAATGTAATACATTAAAAGTACAAATTCAATTGAATCAGTATTAAAGAAATACGTCATAATTTTTTTTTAAATTTGAAAAAAAAAAAATTTTTTAAGCATATGCAAATAATTGTCCAATATAATAACTTGCTCATTTAATTTTTTTGAAAAGAGGCTTAATTTTACATAAAGAGATTAAATTAATTTTATTTTAGTTTCTTTCAATGATTTTTTTCTTGTTGATGGTAATACTATTAGAAAAAGACAAATTCAGAATACAGTTTAATTCAGAGGGATTGATTTAATTACCTGAGATTTAATTTATTGAAAAGAAGGGCCTTTCAAACTGAGCTACCATTTTTCGAAAAGTTGCAACTGAAGGAAGAATATCAATTTTATAATTAATTTATCGATAGAAAATGTTAAATTTCCCTTGGTTTGATGAAAATAAAAGTCATCAAAAATTCATTTATATTTATAAAGAAGCTCAGTACAATAATTTCATTTCAATGTTGTATGGCACTGTTAAAAAATAAAAATACAATAAATAAATGAAACTACAGTAATAAAAATGCATTTTAAATTATTTTTTATCAATGTAAATATATATTTATTTATTTATATAAAATAATATCTCATGCACAAACATTATTACTACAGGGTGATTATAATTAATGTCAAACTTTCAAAATGCCGTCAAAAAAGAACCACTCGTCACAGTGAGTTCACATTTGAATTGAAGATAAGAAGAAGGGGGAAACGGTATGCCATCAAAAAAAGTTCCAGTTTTTTCCATCCAATTTGGCATGACCTTGTCGTTGTGAATGGGCTTTCCACTAACAGTTACTCAACTGTTGATTGACTTGGAAGTGATTTTGTTTCCGTTGAATAAAAGAAAAATCAAGAACATTGAACATTACAGTTGGTTTAACGTGACAAATTTTGACTCAAAATATCACTTACAGCCGAATTCAATTTCTTTATGTCGCTTACAGCACCATCTATTAATGCACTTTGGTACTTTTTTGACGCCCTACCATTTCTAGCTTCTTCACCCATTATATATATATATATATATATATATATATATATATATATATATATATATATATATATATATATATATATATATATATATATATATATATATATATATATATATATAATATATATATATATATATATATATATATAATATATATATATATATAATTTTATATATATTTTACTTAATTTTTTTAATATTTTCCATAATTTTCTAGTTTAAATTAATTATTATTTTTTAAACAACTTAAAAGATTAAATGCTTAATCAATTGATATGAACGAAATACTTCTTTATCCAACATTATTAATTTAGATTTTATAACAATCCCCTCAATACAATTTTTATTCCAACATATTAGATATATTTATAAAAGATGAACAATATTTACTGAAAAAAAAAAAGCAATATAAGCAAAACATTTTCTTTCTTTATCCGATAAAATTCTTCACTCGTTTAAAATTTTACATTCTTTAGATTGTTATTGAAACGTTGGATAGCACTAAATATTTATTGCATAAGAAAAACATATAGTAAGCAGGAAATGATAAGCAATTTTTTCATATTGAATTCAAAGGAATGTTTTATATAGAAAAAATAATTTATTTTACGTAGTTATGAAATATTAAACAAGTAGTCCATTGACGAAAAAGTTAACAGGGAAATTTATTATTGATAAATAAAGAAATTTTATTATCTCTAAGGAGATAAGAACGGCAAAAGTCTTGTTATTTGTTTATATTAAATTCAAATTTATCAGAGAGTATTGAATTCTAAATTGATGCATAGACTTTCAGAGTTGAATTATTAAATTTAAAATCTAATCATTAGTTAGTTGTTATATTCACAAAACTTTCAAAGAAAAATTAAAAAAATAATAGAAATTTGTGTATTTGTCTGATTAAAATATCTTATATAAGTTTAATAAGACATTTAACTTCAAAGGTATAAATCTTAATGAAAAATTCAAAGATTTTATTACTCAGAAAATGGAATAGGAAATTTTCTAAGCATTCAAAAATCTATTATTTTAAATGCAAATTTTTATTTTTTTTTAATTAAATGAATGATATGACAAACGAAAAATATATTAAAGCGTGTTAAATGATTTTTAAAGTCAACTAATGAAAAATTAATTTCTTTTGTAGAGAACAAAATTCGTTTAATTAGATTTTTAAAAAATTCTTATAATTTCGATTTAAATATAAAAATTGGATAATACTTTTTAATTGAAATGTCCAAATAAACATAAAGAAATTGAAGAGCTGAACCTTGTCAAATTCTGACATAATTTTTTTAAAAAGAAAAAGAATTTAATAGATATAAAGTTTTAAGGATTATAATGATTATTATCAATACTGATAATATGTTCTATATAGCCTATTAACGTTATCTTAATATTTAGCACCTTTGGCTAATAAATTGCAATACTGGCCCTCTCTTTTGGACAAAGGCTAGCATAACTATTTCAGAGGAGATGTTTATTCTTTACCAACCATATGGAAGAAAATTCAGGAAACAAAATCTATTCAAATCAACCAAATTGCAAAAAAGACGATACACTGACAGTAATTCGCATGGTCAGCAGTGAATCAAACCTTTGTCCACTCGCTTTCTTAAGCTCTTACAACCGATAAATTCAGGTAGTTTCGATGTGAGTTGGTAAGTTATGTGTTTTCATGTGTTTAACTAGGACCACACCCGGTTCATGACTCTGTGGTAATGAGCACCTCTGGTGAGCAGTAGGGATGATGTACAATCAACTGGCTGCTTTGTTGCAGACATTGTTTCAAAAAAATTTGGAGCTTCGATGGCATTTGGGATGTTCAGCATCGTGCCTCTTTAGTCTCACCTGGCAGAGTTCTCAAGTTTTCTTCCATACGATACGCAAATGCAGAGTAGTAACCCCTAAAAGTCCACCCGGAAGGCACTGCCCTCCTTCTTCAGCGATTCGGAGCCAAACTTCTACCTACCTTTTCTTTCTGAGTTATGAGATATTCTAGTTAATGCAAAAAGTCTGTAATGTAATCTAAATCACAGAAATTTCGATAAATTTTCCGTACGTAAATCAATCATCAAGAAAATTATTAGTTAATTTGAAATAATTTGTGTACGATACAGATAAAAAATAATACGGGAAGTTTCAAAAGGTTTATGGCAGGATAACCCATTAATACATTAAACTTTCTTTTACTTGTATTTCTACCTTAAATCTATTTCTTTAAGCATCGGAGCATGAGGAAATGCTCGCGAAACAAATCCCTTTTCCGATGAAGGCTCATGAGATGAGCTTCTCTCTCCAGGTGCTCTGATGAAGTCCATGATGAAGTCTAAAGCGGAGGTAATGAGCCCGTCGGACAATTGCTCCCCATTCCTAATGGGCCCATAACTCAAACGGAGAAGGGGGCTGGGATGGGCGGTCCCTCAGAAATGAGACATCTTTCCCCAGCCATTCATCCGCAAGAAATGAACCCGATGCGGCACCCATTGTGCGATGCGACGGTCTTTTCTGCAAGTGTTTTCGTTTCCCAATTTAGCAGGAGTCTTCTCTTAGCATGAGGACGAGCTATTAATGGAGAATCATTTGTGGAAATGCATTTATTCGAAATACCTTTCAGGAAGGATATTTATTCCGAATGAAAAATATTCCGTGAGTTTAGAAAATAAAGGTGCGATGAGTTCGAGATCGATGTTTTCTATTAATAATCAAAATGGTGGCCATTGGGTCGAAATGCCATTTCAAAATGCATTGAAAGAATTATGAAATGCTACCTTAATTGTTTCATTTTTAGTTTATGAGTTATACAGAATCGAATTTCGACGAAACATTTGATAGTGGGCGATGGTGATATATTATTTCAAAGGTTTGTTGAAAAATGAATGCACATTGCAAGTTTAATAATATCCTTTCACAATATTTTAGATGGGATATTCTAAATAACATTGCATTTCTAATATTATTCTATCTTAGGTATATTCGTAAAAAAAAAAAAAAAGATACAAGAGCAATTATTTATACAGCATGGTGAAAAGACGAAATTTATGTCTTAATATAGGACTTTACTGGAGTAAAGAGAAAAACTTTTCTTTTTATTATTAGTTTATAAAAGTTCACACTAAGTGAACTAAATATACGATAAAAACTTACTTTCATTATACCCAAAGATTTGTTTATTACTGTGTAAATCATTGTAAATTGGAAAACTAGAATTATTCTTTCAAGTAATAAAATTCGCTAACAACAAATATTTCTGACACACAATAGTTGTATATTTTTGTAAATAAGATATGGTTTTCATTACACAACATTAAAAAGTTTGTCTAGTAAGGATAAATAACATTTTAATTTTCTTAAAAAAAAACAAAAAACAGTTGAACATGTTCAACTGTTGACGTGTGAAAGACTGTTGAACATGTGCTTGACTATATGAATATGATTGATTTGGAAAGACACATACATAAATGAATTTCTTTCCGAATTTTAAAATCAACAAATACAAATACCATAGCATTGTCACAAGAATTGACAGGATTTACTATTAAATGTCTCATATAACTATTACTATTAATGTCAAAACCCTTGCCTAGCATAATCATTACACTCATAAATTTTTAATTATTTTCGCCTCTTTATACCCAGATAAGTGAAAGTAGTGGTATTTTAATATTATTTTGTAATAAACTATTAAAAAATTGCACAATTCTGGGAAACAAAATTATTTCTACGATAAATTTTATTCAATAAAAAAAGGCAACAATAACAAATTCAAATTAAACTCAACTTTATTGACAGTAGACAATCAAACTTCTGTCCAGTTGCTTTCTTCGGCTCCTGCAACCGATCAGTTCAGGAAGTTTTGATGTGAGTTGGTAAGTTATGTGTTTTCATGCATTTACCCAGGAGTATTCCCGAGTCGTGTCCCAGTGGCAACGTGCACCGCTGGTGAGCATTAGGACTGAAATTCCATCCGCTGGCGGGTTTGTTGTAGACACGGTTTCAAAGCTTGAGGAGATTCGATGGCGGTTGTGATGTTCAGTATCTTGTCCCGTTGATTGGAATATCTGGTTTTCTCCCACACGATACGCAAATAAGGGTATTCCTCCTCTATTGGAATCTCCTATATGAGTCCTGCCGGACGGTACTTGCCTCTTTCAGCGATACGGAGCTAAATCAGACTTCTGCCCACGAGTGCTCCATTACAACAGAAGATGCCCCCTTTCCATCCATCCATGAGTAGATTACTCATGGGACGATCGCTCCGCACTGCAACACACTGAGGATTACACACGACAATAACTACTACCATGCCCGAGTCGTGCTCAGTGAACGTGCACCGCTGGTGAGTACTAGGTCTGAAATTCCATGCGCTGGCGGCTTAGTTGTAGACACTATTTCCAAAATGGGAAGACTCGATGGCGGTTGTGATGTTCAGCACAGCATCTTGCCCCGCTGATTGGACTACCTGTTTTTCTCCCACACGATACGCAAATAAGGGTATTAATCCAAGACTTCGATAGGATTAATACCCTTATTTGCGTCTCCTATCTGAGTTCTTCCGGAAGGTACTTTCCTCTTTCAGCGATACGGAGCCAAATCAGACTTCTACCCACGGGTGCTCTATTACAACAGAAGCTGCCCATTTCCAAACATTCTGAGTAGATTATTCATGGGGTGTCCGTCCCGCACTGCAAGTCACTGAGGTTGCACACAACAAAAACCAGGATATTTAAACACTATAAATGGATATGTGCTTGATAAAGCACTTGCTATTATCAAGGTTCATAAGTGTGTATTTTCTGATTTATTTTACATGCTACACAAATGAGAATCAGTTATCCTTAAAAAAAAAAAAACTTCGAAAGAATCCATCTTCTCTTCAAGTGAAATTGCATCAGCTTTTATTAATGAATCTATGGTAATACTGATTTTTTTATAGTTACAAATGACATAAAGCCAAATATATGTCATAATGAAAATTTGCAGTTTTGCATAATCATCAAGCAATGTCTCCATTTATCATGATGATATAACATTTGAAGCAAAAAAAAATTTTTTTAATATATATTGGAGTAATTTTAAAATCCATCTTTTTTTTCAGTATTGCTTGTAAAAGATTTCACAAAGCGATTCATTTTATTTCTGAGTTATGAGACTTTCTCCTCAATGCGATAAATATAAGTCTGTAATGTAATCTAAACCACACACAATTCCATAAATTATGCGCACGTAAATCAATCATCAAGAAATGACACTTAGTTAATTTTAAATAATTTCTGTGTGATATACAAATAAATATGTGAAGTTTCAAAATGTTTTATGGAAGGAAAGCCCATTGATACATTAGGCATTCTTTTACTTATACTTCTGCCTTGAATCTACTTCTTTGAGCATCGGACCACGAGGATATGCTCGCGAAACAATTCCCTTTACTATTGGGGCTCAGGATGAGCTCCTCTCTCCATGTGCTCTGATCTGCGACAAAGAAGTCTAAAGCGGAGGTAATGAGCCCGCCGGACAATTGTTCCACAGTCCAAATGGGCCCCTAACTCAGACGGAGAGGGGAGGGGACGGGCGGTCCCTCAGAAGCGAGACATCTTTCCCCAGACATTCATCCGCAAGAGATGAGCCCGATGCGGCACCCATTGTGCGATGCGGCGGTCTTTTGTGCAAATGTTCCCGTTTCCCAACTTAGCACGAGCTATTAATGGAGAATCATTTGTGGAAATGCATTTATTCGAAATACCTTTCAGGAATGATATTTATTTCGAATGAAAAATATTCCGTCAGTTCAGAAAATAAAGGTGCGATGACTTCGAAATCGATGTTTTCGATTAAGATTCAAAATGGCGCTATTGTGTGGAAATGCCATTTCAAAATGCATTGAAAGAATTATGAAATGTTACCTTAAAAGTTTCATTTCCATGTTGTGAGTAATAGAGAATCGAACTTCAACGAAACATTTGATAGTGCAAGACGGTGTTATTTTATTTGAAATGTTTTTCAAAAAAATGAAGGGATATTACAACTTTAATATTGTTGTTTCATAATGTCTTAGATGGGGTATTCAAAATAACATTGCATTTCTAATAGTATCCTATCTTAGGTTTATTCTTAAAAAAAAGATAGATTCCCGAGCAATTATTTATACAGCAATTATTTATTTATTCATAAATGAAGAGACGAAATATATGCTTTAATATAGACCTTAACTGGGGTAGAGAGAAAAACTTTTCTTATTTACTATTAGTTTACACAAACTCACACTAAATGAATAAAATATACGATAAAACTTACTTTCATTATGCACAAAGATTTGTTTATTACTATGCATATCATTGTAAATTAGAAACTAGAATTATTCTTTCAAGAAATAAAAATTGCTGACACCAAACCTTTCTGACACACAATATTGGTATATTTATGTATATAATACATGGGTTTCATTACACAACATTAAAAATTTTGTCTAGTACGGATCAATAACATTTTAATTTTCTTAAAAGTTAAAGTTATTTTTCGCATCTTTATGCCGAGATAAGTGAAAGTACTGATATTTTAATATTATTTTGTAATAGACTATTAAAAAATTTACCTATTCTGGGAAACAAAATTATATTTAATTTGTTTCTATTAAGACAAATTTAATAAATAAAGGCAACAATAACAAATTCAAATTAACTCAACCTTATTGACATTCGACATTCAAACTTTTGTTCAGTTGCTTTCTACGACTCTTACAACCGATCAGTTCAGGAAGTTTGGATGTGAGTTGGTGAGTTATGTGTTTTCATGTATTTACGTAGGGCCATGCCCGAGTCGTGTCCCACCGGCAACTTGTACCGCTGGTGAGCATTAGGAAGGAGGTTCAATCCGCTGGTGGCTTAGTTGTAGACACTGTTTTAGAGATTCGATGGCGGTTGTGATGTTCAGCCCGTTGATTGGACTACCTGGATTTCTCAAACACGATACGCAAATAAGTGTATTCCCCCTACCGGAATCCTGCCGGAATGTACTTTCCTCTTTCAGCCATACGGAGCCAAATCAGATTTCTACTCACGGGTGCTCTTTCACAACAGAAGATGCTCCCTTTCCCTTCATCCAAGAGTAGATTACTCATGAGATGTCCGAAACGCACTGCAACACACTGAGGATTAAACACAAGAACAAAGAACATTTAAACGATATAAATCGGTATCCGCTTGGATAAAGCACTTTGCTATTATCAAGGTTGTTAAGTGCGTGGTTTATTTTATATTTTTCTGGTTTATTTTACACTCATGTCCATAAATTAAGGATAATTCAGAATCACACAGAAATTAAACTCCAAAATAAAATTTTCACCTGTAGAATTATCACACACATCTTGAAGAAGAATATGCAAATTACAGGAAACCACCAGATGGCGCGAATAGTACGTCACAATGACGAGAGTGTAAGAGAGGGGTATGTAAGGAATGGTGGCAAAGAAGTAAAATTGTTCACAAGCGCTTTAAAAAGCCTTTCAGTGCAATAACCGCATAGTTATGGCACAAAGGAAGCATTCGGATGATTTTTTATGTGGTAGAATTATCGGACGACTGGAATGTGGACGCACCAAGCTGGAAGTATCCGAGGAACTTGGAATCGCTCAGAGTGACATCCCCAGGCTTTGGCAACGATTTCAAGATGATGGTAATGTGAGTAGATGTTACAGCACAGGTCGCCCCCGAGTTACAACGCCGAATGAGGACAGGTATTTAGCAGTTACTGCCAAAAGAAACAAACGGAGCACAGCATCAGACCTGCCTCGTCAACTACCGGTACGACATTTTCAAAGCAGACCGTGTACAGACGTTTAGGGCAAATTGATCTATATGCTCGTAGGCCTGTCAGAAGTGTTCCACTTACCCCAACTCTCTGTCGCCTGCGATTAACCTGGAGAAGAGAGCATGCATTGTGGACACCGCAACAGTGGTCTTGTGTGATGTTTTCCGACGAGCCCAGGTTTAGTTTGCAGTCTGATTCTCGCCGGACTTTCATATGGAGAGCGCCAGGCCCCCGTTACCACCAAGAGAACACTATTGAACGTCACCGTTACGGTTGTGCAGGATGGCTCGTTTGGGGAGGAATTATTCTTGGTTCCAGAACTGATCTGCATGTTCAGAGTGTAACAATGACAGGCCACAACTATAGGAGGTCATTCTGGAACAACATGTACGTTTGTTTCGTGGCGCCATGAGTGCTGAATTTCTGTTTATGGATTACAACGCCCGTCCTCACCGTGCAAACATTGTAGACGAATGCCTTCAATTGGAGGATATCACCCGTATGGATTGGCCAGCATACTCACCGGACTTGAATCCAATAGAGCATGTGTGGGATATGCTTGGCTGACGAATTGCAGCCCGTCAACCCCCTCCCACCTGTCAACCGGAACTTCGGAGGACATCTTGATGAGTGGCATAATATTCTCCTAGATCAGATTGATAATTTGATACTCAGCAAGCCTAGGCGTAGTAAGGCCTGTATTGCATCGTCCGGGAGACATACTCCATATTAACCATCATACTTTTTTTTCTTCTAATGCAGCTACACCTAGACACAATAGACCTTGATCTTTCGCCATAAAGGCTGCACCGATGTTACTCACTTTGCATTACCCAGGGGCGCGTGTAACTTGATGGTAAGCCACGGAGTAACAATGCCCCCGAAGCGCTCTACGATCCTGTTAGGACAGGGACCTATGGCTTAAAGTGGATTCGAACCACTACAAACATTCCTGGCAAAGTGGGGGTTTGAACCCGATACCTGTGGTACCGAACGCCAGAGCTCTAGCCATTCGGCCATCAGGCCCCGCCATCACCATCATACTAACCATGTTATACTGTTTTTGTAAATAGGTTCTTTTTGAAATTTGCTCAGGGGTAAAAATCGTAATTTTTATTAATTATATTAAACATATAGCATCTTTTTTGCTCTTTAGCTTTTTTGTGTAATAAATAGACTTTACAAATAAGTCAAATTTGTTTTGCTTCCGTCTCTTTCTTTGCCTGAACTTCATTATCCTTAATTTATGGACATGAGTGTATAAGTCACATAAATGTTAGTCAGTTATCTATAAAAATTCGAAAAAAATAATTTTTGGCTTCTGCAAGTTTGTTGTGTCAACTTTGCTTGATGAAGCCATATGATAATACTGATATTTTTATAGCTACAAATGACATCAGGTCAAGAATCTATCCCAATAAAAATTTTTAGTTTTGTATAACCTTCACGCAATCTCTTCCTTTTTCATACTGAGATAACATATCGATAAACCAACATTTGGTTTTAAAATAAATGTTTGAATAATATTGAAAATTCTTTTTTTTTTTTACTAGTGTATGTGAAAGATTTTCACAAAACGATTCCTTTTCTGTCTAATATATGAGATTTCCTCTTTTAATACGATAAAAAAGTCTGGAATGTAATCTAAACCACAGACAATTCCATAAATTTTTCCGTACGTGAATCAGTCATCAAAAAAGATACTTAGTTAATTTAAAAATAATTTGTGCACGAGTATCTTTTAATTAATATGTGGAGTATCTTTTACTAAATATGTGGAGTATCTTTTGAATTTATGGCAGGATCTTCCATTGATACATCGGAATTTCTTTTACTTATGTTTCTGTCTTGAATCAATTTCTTTGAGCATTGGAGCATGAGAAAATACTGGCGAAACAATTCCCTTTCCGATGGAGGCTTATATGAGATGAGCTTCTGTTTCCAGGTGCTCTAATCTGCGACAAAGAAGTCGATGATGAAGTCTAAAGCGGAGGTAATGAGCCCGTCGGGCAATTGCTCAACATTCCTAATGGGCCCATAACTCAGACGGAGAGGGGGGAGGATGGGCGGTTCCTCAGAAACGAGACATCTTTCCCCAGCCATTCATCCGCAAGAAATGAGCCCAATGCGGTACCTATTGTGCGATGCGACGGTCTTTTGTGCAAATGTTTCCGTTTCCCAACTTAGCACGAGTGATCTTCGGACGAGCTTTTAATGGGGAAGCATTTGCCGAAATGCATTTATTCGAAATACCTTTCAGAAAGAATATTTATTCCGAATGAAAAATATTCCGTCCGCTTAGTAAATGAAGGCGCGATTATTTCGAGATCGGTGTTTTCGATTAAGATTCAAAAGGGTGGCTATTGTAGAGAAATGCTATTTCAAAAATGCCTTGAAAGAATTATGAAATGGTACCTTAAATGTTTCATTTCTATCTTATGATTTACAGAGGATCGAATTTCGAAGGATCATTTGATAGTGCACGATTGTGATATTTTATTTCAAACTTTGGTTGAAAAATGAATGCAGATTACAAGTTAAATATTATTCTTGCACAATATCTTAGATGGGGTATTAAAAATAACATTGTATTTTTAATATTATTCTATCTTAGGTTTATTCTTAAGAAAAAAAGGATAGATTCAAAAGCAATTATTTATACAGCCCGGTGAAAAGACAAAATTTATGTTTTAATATAGAACTTAACTGGGAGGACAGAAAAGCTTTTCTTATTTACTATTAGTTTATACAAGCTCACACTAAATGAGCAAATATACGATAAAAACTTACTTTCATTATACACAAGGATTTTATTATTATTATTATTATCATCATTATACACAAGAATTATTCTATAAAAAATTGCTAACAACAAACATTTTTGACACACAATATTTGTATATTTATGTATTTAATATATGGTTTTCATTAAATATGTTTTTAAGTTCTGTTTAGTACAGATTAAAAATATTTTAATTTTGCTTTTCAATATTTGAAAAAGTGTTTTACGATATGAAAAAAAATTAAATTGGAAAGATAGAGACCGAAAACAACTTTCTTTCAGATTATATATAGCATTGTCTCAAGGGCAGGATTCACTATTAGCGTAAAAATGTCCCATATAGCTTCTTAAAAACCAGTTGAAGTTCCAGTCAAAAATAGTTGAATTTCCCTATATATATATATATATATATATATATATGCATGTATAGTCGTAAATAAAATAATAGATTAACACTCTAAGACAAGGAGATCGCTGAACTGAATAAGTTATTATTTAATAATGTTTACAAATTTTAATGTTACAGCCGATTTCAAAGTTTTTGCAGATGTTGCTTAAAAACTAAGTTTTTATAAAATACCTATAAACAGCTATATACCATTCAGTGTTTATTACGCACTTGTGAATCACAGAATCCGACGATGTGAGAAAAAGTTATTGTTACGTCATCGCTTTTGTTTCAAATATTTTTGTCATGATTTCATTTTACTTATGTAGGCAAGTTCAAATATGTTTCGCACTAACACATTTTAAATTTTATTAACAATTCAAAGCATCACTGCATAAATTAATCAGTTCTGATTCTTAATGAATTCAATCAAAGAATTAAGAACCCTCTTAAATTAGACATCAAACTATTTACTCTCATTTAATTGCTAAATATACATCAAAGCTGCAATCGCTTCATTTACAAACAGAGAAACTAATCAGTTGGTAAATTCCTTCTAAAATTGCAGCAAAAGGGTCTTTTACACAATTTGATTCTATTTGAGGGTCAAAAGTTAAAAAGAATTGTGGAATTTCTCAGCGGAAATTCAATTCCTAATGAATAGAAGAGCCACTATTTATTTAGGGAGCAAACACTGGCGGATTCTTACCATCCAGTGCGGGAGTCTTAAAAGTCGCAGAGATCTAAGAAACTCCAAACAACTGTTACAATTATTTGCGAAAGTTCTCTTTGAGAGCGTTTAACGATTCGGTTCTTAACCGTAACCGAATTCAGCGAAGTGTACATTTACGCTACAGTCAATTGATCCGACTGGAATAATTGGCTGCTCAATCAGCGATCTTTCCATTCTAATCAGTAAGAAACTTTTCGTCGTAAGTCGTCGATGTGTCTCTGATTGCTTTGTTTCACATTTATTTTGGGAAGTGGTTATTTACATAAAAGGCTGTGGAATGCAACAGTTACGGTTATGTCAAGGAACCTTCTTGTTACTCTATAATAATGATTTTTTTTTTTTAAATTTGTTTTGAGCTAAATTTTTGATGTAGTTTTCTTGTGAGTATCTGTGATTATTTTTTACTTTTTCTAGTTGAAATTACAACACATCTAATTTTCTGAACCATAATTCCTTTTTTTTATGTTTTTATAAGAATAAAAAGAATTTAATATTGTGAAAATTTTATTGAAGTATAACAAATTTTATTTCTTCTAAAAAGCGTGTCAAAAAACAAAATATCCGTTTACGTGACATTTATTCGTGCAATAATTGTGACATTTATTCGTGCAACACAAAAATAAACACAAGGTTTGTATATTTAAAATATGTGGTAACAGTCAACTTCATGCTGATAGACGTCAATGTAAAAGAACAGGAAACATGATCTAGACAAGTTAGTTTTCAAAAATTATATATGTTCACTACGCATGTAAATAAAATAACATGCCACTGTAAAAGGATGAGGTGTCAGTCAAGGAGCCCTTCTCTTCCCTAAAAATGAGTTTATATCGATCTTTAAGCATCCCTTTTTATCATAACACTTCTTTTACATAACAACGTAAATTTTGCATAATTATAAATTTTTTATATACTATTTTAAATTAATTTACTCACTTGTAATTAATGTTCTATTTTAAGAACTTCCAGTGTTAGCTAAAGCATGTTAACAAATCTTTTTCCTCCGGTTTTTTTGCTGTATATTGATGAGTCTCGCTCCCTTCTTATGAATGTCACGAACAGTCTCCCGACATGTCCAGACCAGACGTTCACAGACCAGACAAAAAAAAAACGACGAGTAGCCACAGTTGGTGCGCTTTTATAGAAAACTTGTCTCGCCCTATTAGTAATTTGACTGTCGAAAAAGAATCTTATATACTTTGACTAAATTCACCATTGTGTCCTTCCGTGTCTAGAAGTGATAACTACAAAGAACACGAAAAATTAATTTGAACATGAGCCCGCATGCATGCTGGCAGCTCTCGTTATCACTGTGTAACGAACTGGGCGACATTTTCAATCTGCTTTCAAGTTAAAAAGAAGAAATAATATGATCAGACTATCAATAGGAGGCAGTCAATATGAATACTTTACCCCTGGATACCGAGCTGTGACAACATTTTCAATTTAACGAATTCGTAAAAAGGGAGAAAACAAGCTGTGAGACTTACCCCTAAAAATGAGTTAGGACAGCATATTTCATCTAACTGATGAATTTGTAAAAGAGAGAAACCTGGGAGTCATATTATAGAGAGAAGACAGTCTGTATGGGCATGTAATCACTGAGTAATTAATGGGACAACATTTCTCAATTTGATGAATTTGTAAAAAGGGTGAAATCAAGCAGTGGGATTGTCAATAGGAGGCAGTCTATCCGAACATACCACTGAATAATATATTGGGTCGGCATAATTAATCTAATTGTAATTATTTAATCTAATTGGTGTATTCATAAAAAGGGCGAAACTAGGCAGTCAGATTGTCGATAGGAGGCAGTCAATATGAATAAGTTACAACTGGATAACGAGCTGGGACAACCTGTTAAATCTGTCAGTGTAATTCATAAAAACGAAGAAATTAGACAGTGAGACTGTCTATAGAAAGTAAGCACGCTGTCACTGGAACATGAATTAGACATAAGTCATAATCAAACAAATCGAAAAACTTAATCGAATAGTCAGAATCAAATAAACAACAACTATTTAATTTGAGATACAAACTAATGTTTAAAGAACAAGTTAATGTCTTATTCTGCTGGGTTTTCAGGATTTCAACATGATTAGACTAAACATTTTTAAATTATCTTAATTTAATATTTTATGTAATGATGTTCTGTAGTCTGAAATACATATTTTATGCAATATTATTTTACGTTCCAATAAAAATAAAGAATAAATAAATTATTACTATAAATCAAAAATTATCATTTTAAATAAACAAGTTTTCAGTTTAGAAATAATGTAGTTTTAATTTAAAATAACTGAATAATTAATATTTAATTATATCATAAATTTTATAAATTTTTCTCATTTATAAAAAATAATTCTATTCAGCATTCATTTATATTATTGTATTAATAATATATAAAATTGTAATTATAAAATTAATTATTAATAATATTAATAGTTTTTAATAAATTTTTATTGAAGATTATATAACTATAATAATTTATAATATAGTTTAAGAAATTAATTGAACATTCTATTCTTATTACATTTTATTCTGTTAGCGTGTTTGGTTAAAAATGTTAAATGGCAAAGAGTATGTATTTTAGAAAAACAATTAATCTTCCTATCATAAATTAAATTTTCAATAATACAATTTTCAATTACTCAATCTTATAAATAAAAAAATAAATAAAGTAGAAACTAATTATTGAGTGTCTGTGATGGTTAATTAAAGCTTCACTTTAAAAGCAACCCGGAAGCTGTTGTTATTTTTAAAACAATCGGCATGGATTCTCTTCCACTCGTCTGTTTTTCATCTTATTTTCATTCCCAACCGCCTCTTCTGCCTTTATTGAATCTAGGTGCTAAAAAGTTACGGTTGCGGCGAAATCCCCGAGGCGAAAAACCCTTGATGTTCCACCGCACTTGATTGACATTCAATGAAAGAGGAGGATTCAATTTGCTCCTCCGGGTTTCGGGCGCCAATATTAGCTAAGAAAAACCAGTTCCCGGAATAACCACCCTCCAGGAAAAATCAGCTACTTTCAACTTAAGGAAAAATCAACGTGTTTTGCATGCTTTTTGGGGGCGGGGTGGCTTTTCTGAAATGTCACGGTCGGTGTCACTGAGTTGTCCTGGCGGTGGGTGTCTTCAAATCCGTTGGAGGATTTTGCGATTGCAGTTAGCGAGATAAAATTGTGAACAATGCAATCTTCTTTGTCTGAGTATGGAAGTTTTTGGACTTCGCTTTATATCTTTTCCTTTTGTTAGGCTTTTATAGGAATAGTAAAATAAAATTGCAAAAACTTGAAAGGGAAATTTTCTCTTTAACTTTTATAGATGAGTGCACTGTGCAATGTTTAGACTTCGCATTTGCCCCAATAAGCCACTAAACTTGTAGATCATTTTCTGAGGTGAACTGAATCTATGCAAAGTTAAGTAAAAGTAAAGTTAAGTAAAAAATTTCCATTAAGTTTAAATTAAAAAATTTCCGACTCCTGAATTAAATTTTTTAATGCTGGCTCCTGATTCCTAACTCCCGAGTCTTTAACACAATTTCATGAACTATGATTTTTACTTTGTGTAACAATTCAAATATGTAAATTTGTGAATTAAACTCAAATATATAAATTTGTGAAATAAACTCAAATATGTAAATTTGTAAAATAATCTCAAATATATAAATTTGTGAAATAAACTCAAATATGTAAATTTGCAAAATAAACTCAAGTATTATTTTACAATTTTATATGTGTAGTATTTGCTAAAATACATATTAAAAATTATAAAGATTAAAACTGAATCATAATTCTTTACCATAAATCCATGAACTATCTTTACTAATGGAATTAGAAAAATTTGTTTTATAAATTCAATAAATTTCATTAAACCTTAGATAACAGTAAAAAAAGTTTTTGCAGGAACAAAATTTTTTTTTTTACAATTTTATACATGTAGTATTTGTTATAATATGTATTAAAAATTATAAAGATTAAAATTGAATCACAATTATTCACTGTAAATCCCTTAACTGTGAAGTTTACTAATGGATTTAGAAAAATGCGTGACACAAATTAAATGAAATTTGCAGACTCCCATAAGTATTCCCATAAACTCCCATAATAACATTTACAAAAATCCATCTCTATATTAAATAAATACATTATTGTAAATGTGCTTACAAAAACATATATTCTATAAATATAACTAAGATATATTCTATACTATAACTAATATAATCTATATAATATATATCTATATGAACATATATATCCTGTACTGTAACAGTTAGTTAGAGTAGTAGATAATAAATTAATAGGTACTGAAATATTATACAGTAACTAAAAACAAATAGTACATATTAATCACAATGATACTGTTTGTAATACTTTAAATCTTATTTGTTCTAAATAATAGAATAGCTCCTCTTCTTTCAGTGTTGATGCAAGATAAGCTTTTTATAAGCCTCAATATGAATATTCTGAAAGAAAAAAATAATGAGATGGTTATTCAGTGAATAGTTAATAACTATTTTAATTCATTTATTTTTTTCGGTACTACACATCTATATAGCATTTTAAATGCGTTACCATGACAACACGATTATAAATAGAGTCGTTTTTACAAAAGGAATTTGTAAGTAGCGTTTTAATTAAATAAAAAAAAATTTTTTTTAAATCATGTTTATTGTTTCATATAACAATATTTATAAAAAGATTATTAAATATTTGTATTGTTCATGATACATTCTTTTTAAAATAAAGAATTTAAATGTGTCTAAGCGTATTCAAATATTTAAATAATAATGGTTTAAAGTTTTAACATAAAATGTATCTAAAAAATAGTTCGTAATGCAGTAGTTAATATTTAAACTGTGAAAAAAATGTATAAAACATATTGCTTGCCATAAATCTTTGCATTTGCATCCATCTTTATGCATGCGTTCTTCTCTAGGATTTGAAAGCTAACGCCCAGGTTTCAGGACGATAAATGTCCGCCATTATGTAGGCAGCTGTACCCTACCAAAGAGTTAGAAATTAAATTTAATGAAGCATCATTTTGAAAGTCTGTGCTTAAAACATTAAAAGTCTACGAAAAACACTGGTGCTTATTCAAGTCATGTCTGAAGGAGTGGTAGGAAATCGATAAATTTTATTAGTTTATAGCATCTAAATAATAATTTTAAATTTTAAAAGGATATAGAATATATAAAAATAAACATACACCTTGTAAAATAGTGTAAATTTTTTTCTATTATCTTTTATTAAAATATTTTAATTTTTTTCATTAAAATAATAATAAAAATGTCAGAACCATCTTAAACTCTCTGTGATTGTTAAGTAAAAAAAGGTAAAAGTATAACTCCATAATTTTTTTCAAGTTCTTTAACCCTATATTTGAAATTATAATTATTATACCAATTTTTGTTCTAATTCAACCTCATTGTTCGCCAACGTGGGTTGGACACCCCATGAGTTAAGTCTGCTCATGGATGGAGGCTCAAATATTTTTGTTAGGAAAATTTCAGAATTGCTTTGTAGTATGCTTACTTTTTTTCTGAGACAATGCTTGTGGAAAAGGAACCAAATCTCTCTAAGGTGTCAATTCTAATACAGAAAAGACTAACGATGTTAAACTTTTCGAATAGCGGTAAACTCTTTATGGTCTAAAAACATTACCACTATTTTGCTTTGTAGGCTTCATATACCCTGTATGTACAATAAGAATAGTTCACTGACTGGCTGAGAGAACCTTTGCCTTCCGGGAGTTTTGGTTTGTCGCTCTACGGCCATCTTGTGCACATATTAGGCTAAATAGACCAGGACATACAGTTTAATATGGATTAAGAACCATCAATAAACAAACATGCCACAGCCATGTATAGAACCTGAAGCTTTCAGTGACAACTATCAGTTTGCTATCTAGTTGGCCATCAGGCCGCCCTTCCAGAAAGACATTCAGGTGTAATTCCATGTAGAATGGGAGTAAAACTGGAATCATTCGACACAAGATATATATATATATATATATACTGTCAAAATAAATAAATAACAATTTCAATTCACTCACCAACGGACTAAAGACAGTTACACAAATTCTTTTAAATTCTTGGACGTTAACCCGTGCACGTTACCACTGGGTCTACCATTAGTCCAAACACAAAGTTAGTGAAACAAAATCTATATATTCTTATGATATCTAACCATAAGCTTGGTTAAACTAATATTTAACAAGCCATCGAAAACATTAGATTACTAAATTCAGAATTTAAGGCAGCTATTAGAAAATGCCTTTATGCAAGCTTAGTATATCACAGTAAAGCTCAAACACGAGGGAGATGAAGCTTAATGTGATTTAAACAGGTTTTCCAGTGCATTAATTTAGCGGGACACTATTAAACCATTAATGTGCAAATAGCATTGCACCAAGTTTAAATATTATCTCTGACGGAACTTGAATAAATTGAATGATGTATTTAAACAGAACAAAGCTTACTGGATGAGTGCAATGCTTAAGTACACGCCGAGAATCCAGGCATGGCCATCAATTTGCATAATGAATGAACTAATTTAAAGTACAGAATATGTACCTTAATTTTTTTTAGATTATGTTGAAGGTTGTATGCTACTAGTTAAAAATATCCGTCTGAATTTAACTTCTTTATGGACGAATTGTCGAAATAAAAATCTATATTGAATATGAAATTTATATCGAAACGAATTTACATCGAATTGCATTTACATTAAATCGATTTTATGAAGAATCATGTTTATATGAATTTATACTGGAAACTGAACTTATATGAAAAGTAATTAAAAATTCTAGAGAGAAGATACTAGAAAATCAGTAGCATTGTGGTTAACGAAAAATGATGGCGAAATTCACGAGCTGAAATTTAACCTGGTCGTTAAAATGATTAGAAACTATGTATGTGTATGGCATACATTAGAAAAAAAGGATCACTATCAAAGCCATGCATTTATGTAAAAATAGTTCTCTCATATATATTAGTTGGTTTTTAGTGGCAAAACATAAAACAGAATAGATATCTAAAATGACTTTTAAACTATTAGTAGGTATGGTACAACTTATGAGCCAATTTCAGAATAAATTTACTTGAATCTGTAGGAAATATCAGTATCAAAAAATTGTTTGAAAATATAGGCAGGGCAATTATATACAGTGTTTTCAAATCTTTTTTTAGACCAAATAATTTTAAAATATTTGATTTGACGGTACATGATAATGAAATATTTAGTAAGTTTAAAAAGATTTTTGCATTTCTATACTAAAGAATTTTTCTAAAATTTCTAAATGAAAATGTAAAAAAGTGGTAGTAAAATGCATGGTAAATTAGGGAAATTGTAGTTTAACCTCTATTGGTTATGTGGTGATGGTTATTTCTAATGAAAAGGTAAATTCCACACCAATGGGTAAAAAGTGGATGAGGATGATGTAGTAATTTCGTGAGTAAATGATGTGATAATTTCAAGTGCTCATTTCGAAGTTGTATAGTGTAGTGGTAATTGTGGTAAATGGTGATTAATGGGGTATTAAATGGTAATTGCCATGTGTGTGAATATGGTGACAATTTCAAAATTGTCAGATCAGTTTATGTACAATATTAATTTCAGATCAATATCAATAGGTTTATAGAATTACTGAATGCTTATTTTTTTTATTTAATTTACATTAAAATAAGCATAATATTTTTATTCATAATAATAAAAAAATTAGAGGTAATTTAAAAATTAGTAAATAATTTGTTGTTGCTTTTTATTTCTGCGTATTAAAAAATAGTGAACAAAGTTGATATTGATTTTAGATCATTATCTGTTACAAAACACTTTCCAAGTAATCAAGTAAATCAGTAAATCTTTATTAGCATACTGTATCATCCCCCCCTACACTGAAATCTATTTTTCTAAAAACTATCAAAATTGAAACAATCAAAAACAGAAAACTAACATCTTTGTAAAAATTAATGTTAAAATACTGGTAAAAAAGATCTACAATGTAAGGCATTGTTTAAAAATTTACATTGTTACAAGTAACTACTGTTTAATGTGCAATACTAAAAACTTCAGAATGTAATTTTACATTGAATGAGTGAACGACTCCGATTTTTTATCCACAATTTGAAAACCGTCTTAATAATAGTATAAAAGGAATTTTTAAAGAACTATGGGAATAAAGAGACTATCACCATCTTGATATGCTTATTGTTTGGAATTTATTTATGTGCTGGCCATCCTCAAGTCTGCTAAACCTTTGTCTGACCATTCTAGCTATTCAAAAACTAAATAACTATGTGAAAAATTACAACAATAAAAACTGTTCAAAACTTAATGATGAGTATATAAAAATAAAAAGATTATTACATAAAGAATTAGCTGTTACAGTAAAGTAAAATGTGGGATATTTCTTCAGAAGTTTGTAATTTTGAACATGTTAAGCAATTTGAAAATGTTTCAGATATTTAAATCACTTTTTTTGTGGAGAGGATTTTAATGAAAGGGTAGGCAGTGCTAAATATAAAAATACATGTATTTGTATCTATTATATCAATTACTGGATTAAAAATTATAATAATTAAAATTAAAGATGAAACATGCTTTGAAAATCATAAACTTTCGGTGCGGGAAATTTTATATAAATAGTTTAAATGTAATAAAAATATCTTGAGATTTTAAAGGAAACCTGAGAATCATCAGTTCAAAAATTGTTGGGAACTGGTAGTAGAAGATCATCATATCGGAGTGGCGATTTCTTACTAAAGTTTGTAGCATAACAGCAACTATGTGGCATTTCCTTCACTAGATATTGGAAAGGCCCCGTGTAGTGGAAAATTCCAATTACAACAGTTAAAGCGGTTTGATTTAGTTCCAAGAGAAAAACATCGAATAACATATAAAACAACCCGTTTTAATCGTATGCCTTCAATAATAATTATTACCATCATTAAGAAATTAATTCGTTATTAAGACTTTCACCATATTTCTAGAACAAATTCTAGTAAATTCTTTAAGAAACCTAGGGCCTAAATAGGAACAGCTTCTCAATTTATTAAAAGAGTAATTTCCCGCAGAAAGTTAATACTCGCCAGATAGTTTAAAGTAACAGTATATTAAGGAATGATTGGTATACATTATAGAAATAGCTTGAAGACATATTTTTCGTGAAAGTCACCTTTTATAGTACAAAATGCCTAGCAATATCTCCAAATGTCTCAGTGGAAATTATATTTATTTTATTTCCTAGAGCATAACAATGGTATATCGGAGTGGCATTTTCTTAATAAAGTTTCCAGCATACCAAAGTATTTGCTTTAATGGATACTTTGCCCCCTGCAGTGGAAAATCCTATTTATAACGATTAAAGAGATTGGATTTAATGGAAATGAGAAAAACCATCAAGCAACATATCAATCTACCCGTTTTAATCTTACGTCTTCAATAATAATGATTGCTGTCATTAAGAAATTAATTCTTTATTAAGATTTTCAAAATACTTTTAGAACAATTATTAAATTCTTTAAGAAATCTAGGACATAAATAAGGACAGATTTTCAATGTATTAAAAGAGTAATTTCGCGCAGAAATGTTAGCGATGTCAAATAAAGGAAGTGCAATTTTTTAAGAACCCAGAATAACAATTTAGCGCTAAGCGATGCAGTGAATGGATTCGTTCAAAGAGTGATCTCTCCCGTGAAGATTAATCTGACAAGAAAAGTAATTTAGTTCACTTAGCAAATTTCATAATTACTCACTGTTTTCAATTGCTTATTTCAAATTAGGGAATGGCGTTGTTATGTTTACGTATTTCAAGCGATATTAAGAATAATTTCCTTTAAAAAGGAATTATGGAATTTAATATTTTATGGTTTTTTTTTGTATAATTGATAAAACCAAAAAATCTGATACATTTATCACTTTTACTTCAATTAATATTTTCAGATTTAATTTTGTTAAGATTGGATTAACAATTATATCTAAATTTACCAAGAAAAAAGTCCACCTTTTTGTACATCGTCGTAAATGTAAATTTAAATTTTATAGCAAAAAATATTCAAATATTTCTCTTCAGTGGTTATTCTTGTGTGTGGCCAGCAAATTATAAAGCTATATTAATTAATTATTTTTTAATTAAATTGCCATTATTACCTTCATTACTATTTTCTTCCTTCGGCCTTCATCTACTGCTATCTGACTAGAATTAAGAATTTTCTGTAATTTAAAATAAATTGCTGAATTAATTGCTAATTGTTTAATATTCAATTATTATATTATATGCGATTTTATTGTTTTTAAATACATTTTTTTTCCGAATATTTTGTTATATAGTTTAATTTGTATTTTATTCTCTAAGTGTTGTTATTTACATATATTTATTCACAATAACTTTATATAATTTCTCCCAAACTCTTCATCATTTTGTATCTGAGATTGAGATTTTACATCGATTAATTTGCACTTTTCATTAATGTTCTTCCTCATAAAATTAACCAAAACTAAAAGTTGTCGAAACCTCGAAAATATTTCCATCAATTATTTTTAATAAGTGTTTGCTGAAATAAAAATTATCATGAAAATAAAGTAAGTTCTTTAGCTATGGACATACTCATGAACTGTTTAATTCCAAGAATGCTTTTCAGTAGCTGATGCATGTCAGCAGTCCCCACAAAGTCAAGTCAGCTAATTTGAAAAGAGAAGAAATGTCACCATTGTAGGGTTAGTGAGGTAGGATGATCATTTTATGAATCAAGCTAACTAAGAATATTTCTCTTTCTTAATAACTCTACGAGAGCGGGAGTTTAGTTTTGTTGGATTAGTCATTTAAGAGGATGAAGAGTTTTATTTTAAATAGTGGCATTACAGATTTATAATTTTGTTCTAATTGACAAATTTGACCGATTTATTCGACTTGATTCTAAAAGTATTTCCTACTCTATTCCCGAATTATGCTTCCAAGGAATAGTGAGGAAAATTGCCCAAGTGGAGACAAAATATAAGGAAATAAATACATAGGCAACTGCCGTTATAATTACAGCCAGTTAATAATTATAAAAGTGAAGAGATAAATCCTATTTACATACATAGGTATAAAGGACACATGAATACAGAACGAAACATTAAAAATTTATATCTGTTAGCCTGATGAGGTTAATTATTGTGCCACGAAAGTATGATAATAATAATTTATTATACCTTATATACTTTTAAAATCGGATGATGTAAAAAGTTTCATTGAAAAAAATTAATAACTGCGCAGCTATTCGTAGAAAACTATTATTAATTTGAAAAGAAGGCATCGATAATTTTTTTTATTTAAATTTCAAATTAAATTAAAAAAAAAAATGTATAATATTTAATCCATTTCAAAGAGTATAGGGCTTATAGACATATAACATTTATTTGCAAACATAACCTTTATGAGACACGAGGAATTATTATTATTCTATTATTTAATATGATTAATATGATTCCGGTTTTTTTTCTTGTAGAATCTAGATGCTTATTTTTTGTATTCAAGAAATCTCTACAATTGAGTTTTGCTTATTACAAATTAAATTTATTGTTGTTGCATAAACTAAACATTTTGTTAGCAATATATTTTTCAAATTAATTTAGTTTTTAATCATTCTTTTCGTAAAAATAAGGAATGATTTTAAAATGTTCAGATTCATTATTCAGCATTATTATGATATGCGACTGATTTGCGCAAAATTTAATTATTAATTAATCTCTTTTATTTGTGTATTTAATTAGAATTGATAGAACACGAGAGACTTGAAGTCTCACACTTAACGGGTGTTAAAACAAAATTTGAAAGTTGACTGACATTTAAATTTTTGGAAAACTTTCAAGCCTCAACGGGATTCAATCGATTATTTGATTTCCACTTAAAATGTCTTCACAAGTGAGTGAAACTTAAATAAAAAGTTTTTGTTTCCTTTAAAGTGTTCCTCCTTAATCAAATTGCTTTCATTTTCGATGTATTCGTTTTGAAAGCAACAAAAAGTGTTTTTGCTTTTAAAAGTTTTAGTGTATTTTTAAAAGCCTGTTTTCGATCTTAACTGAGGTATTCTAAACATATTTGATGATCGAAGAATGTAAATAATACAAACATTTAAAATAAAAGTTTGTCATGCTGTGTAAAATGTTTATATAAACGTCATTTATTTCCTGTTTGGATAAGTACTTTAAGTGGTAATAATAGCGTGCATACTTTGTGGAATAGGGTCAAATATGATGGGACAAAATTATATAACAATTATTTATTGAATTTTACGTTATATATGAATAAACATCAAAAAGCAATAGTGTGATATTAATATTATTATTTCTGTTTTTCAGAATATCGTTCATTGTTTGTTGTAATCAGGCTCAAATCTGTTTTATTCAACGATTTGTTTCTCATTCCTGATTAAAAATATTTATTCACTAATATGTATTGATAAAAAAAAGGCTTTGAGAATCTTAATGTATTATTTAGCAACAACCACTTATTCAACTACATTTGCTTTTACAAATGCAATTTTAAAAATGAAAACCTGTACTTGCCGATAAATGTAGTATCAATAAATAATATAGATAATCTTGCAATCCTGATAGTACTTTATCGAGAAAGTGTCTATCTTTTAATCTGCAATAAAAAAAACATCGAATCAAGTATTTTGCTAATATTCAAACATATACGTTTAATTTAACAACAGTTTTATTACTCTCCTTTATTAAATATTTTTAAAAAATTACAAAATATGTATGTAAAATGGATATTTAATTATGTAACCACAAAAATAGCATCAGCTCGTAGTGTCTTAAGTATGTATATTTAAAACACCAGTTGCATAGATAATTGGAATGCGGCTAGGTGAGTTCGCCTCATTGAAATAGAGCGGTGTAAGATGAGACTAAGGTATTTTCGGAAAGGATTTAATTGCAATAAAACTAAAATTTAATTTTTAATCCTTAAAATTTGGAATTACCTAAATTTAAAAGAAAAATTACATGAAAAAAAATTTACAGTAGCTACACTGGTGTGCAAAACTTAAGCAACAGGTGGGGTTTTTGCCATAACTCCACGAGAAATCATCTGAGAGACATGACATTCAGGAATGAGGGAGAGTAGTATGTACGTAAAGGATGACGAAAGCATCGGCATTGAAAAGGAATACAATGCCTACGGTATGGAATCAAACAAAAACAAGCTTTATTGAAAGCGTAGTATCGTGATTAATGATTGTCTATCCAAGAGGAAGAACAACAAGCAGATGTTCCTTTATATGGGATATGCCATCCCCTCACTGCAATGGTTGCTTCGCACCGTCTCCGCATATTCAGAACCATCTGGTTCAACATTTTTTGCGGTAGGAGTGCTCATTCCTCAATCAGCATCTGTTTGAGTTGTTGGGTGTTCTCGTAGGAGGATGCAAGCGTGCTGCAATGCATCTCCCCAAAGCATCCCACACATGTTCGATAGGATTTAAATCTGAGAGTACGCTGGCCAATCCATTCAAGTGATATCTTCACTTTCCAGTAGCTCCTCAACAGCAAGAGTCCTATGTGGCTGTGCATTACCATCCATAAAAATGAAGTCAGGGCCAATGGCATCTCGGAACAGAAGCACATGGGGAAGGAGTACCTCCACACAATAGCGATCCCCGGTTACAGACCCTCTGTCAAAAACGTGGAGCTCAGTTCGCCCGTTCAGCAAAATGCCTCCCCCAGACAAGAACTCCAGAACCACCATAACGGTGTCTTTCCTTGAGGTTACTGCTATAAGACCGGGTCCCGACTCTCTCCAAATCAAAATGCGTCGAGAATCGCTTCTGGTACAGAACCGACTGTCATCCGTAAAGAGGACACGACTCCATTGATCAGTTGTCCAGTTTTTGTGCTCTCTGCACCACTGTAAGCGGTGGCGTCTGTGGCCAACTTTCAATGGGAGGCAGCTTTCAGGATGTCGGGCAAATATGCCCACTTTGTGAAGGCGTCTGGCCACAGTAAACCGCGACACTTGTCGCCCTGTTGCTGTACAGAGTTGCTGAGCAATGGCGCTTGCTGACTGCTGTCGTCCTCTTTTCACCTGCAGGATGATATATCGGTCATCCCCCTGCAGTTGTCTTCCTCGGGCGGCGACCACCAACCTTTCTAATAGCTGTACCTGTGGTTTGGAACGCTTTCCAAGCGCGTGAAACGACACTTTTGTTGATTCCGAACTCTGCAGCTACACTGGTGCAGGACGCCCCTCCTCCAGCTTTCCGGTCATTCTTTCACGTGTGAAGGCGTCCAGGTGATTTCTTCTAGCCATATTTCACGAACTGACTCACTGGCACTTGCAGCCAATAAGTTGAATTTCCTTTTATTCTACTGTTGACCTGCTCGCGCTGACATCACGCGTTTTGCGTATGCTCACGTTGTCTCCGACGTTTCGTTCCTGACATTTGCATACGCATGACGGTTCTACTCACTTACGTGTTCATTGTACTGATCTCCAGACCTCCTTTTCTGCAATTTCATGGCTATCTGCTAAATTTTTACATTGTTGCTTAAGTTTTGTACGCCAGTGTATTTAACTTTCTTGTTAAAATTTTGTTTTTTGTACCACTTATATAAGTAATGAATTCATCTATTTCCTGCTTTAAACCGGAAGAAATTATTGAAATTTTTTATATGGATTTGTTTTTCAAAGAAAATTATAGTTCTACATCATGCCCGTACACCCAACATTATTAACAACACCCAGTTATTTATTACTTTTGTAATGTGCTTACAATTTTTAAAAAATAAAAATAATTTGTCTTTTTCTCTGAGATTAAATGAGGGACTTAAGTCCCTTGATATATGGGAATAAAAGATTAATGAAACATTAAAAGTTAAAATCTGAAAAGGAAACAAGGAAAACTGTTAAAATTTTATTTTTAATGGTTCTAAAGCATTCTAGTCTAATAAATTTTAGTAAAAATTATAGTAATGTGTATTATAATAGTATTCAAAATTTATAGTTACTAAAAATTATAGAGGCTATAAAAACTTTTAGCACTAACATGATGAACTACGTAAAAGATTTTTAATTAAATAATAAATTCTAATTTAAGATCTTGAAAGATAATCTATTGCTATAAAACATCAGCAAGAAACTGCTATTTGAAAGTATAAAAAGAATTTCAATTAAAGGTTACCATGGTTATCATAAATTATTTACTACTTTAATAATATCCTTATAAATAATAATAAATAATTAAAAATTTTTCTCTTCTGCTCCGTAATAAAATTCTGATATAAGATCGTAAGATTTGAAATAAAAACATTATTTAAAAATAAAAAAATAAAAATCTGAAAATTAAACCAAAAAATATTATTTAGTTTTTATTATTAATGGTTTAAAAGATGACAATATTTACGGTGCTAAAGGTTAAAAAAAGTTGTGGCAAAAAAAAGGTAAAAGGTGTTAAAGTTTTTAAAAGTTCTTACATTAACATGATATGCTAAATATAAATTTCTCTAATAAACTGAAGCCAAAATTTAGATTAGAAATAAAGTATTGTTTTTGAATAGAGAAATAACAATACAATTCGTAATTTTTTTTTAATTATTATAGCCATTTTCAATACCTTTTATATTTAGATGAAGTCATTTTCAAAATTTAAATTACTCGTCGTTTTCTTAAATTATTTCCTTGAAAGCTATAATTTTAAACTTTATAATTAGTAGAAATATTTTAAGTGCTCTTAAAATAAAAACATACATAAATTAATTTTAAGCGCACTGAAAACTCCTATGTATTTGTGATTTTGCATACTTTCCACTTAACTTTGTTAGTCTCTAATAAACACTTAAGTGTTAAAATACTCTTACTAGCTCCTGATTTTAACTTTAAACTTTCGGTGTCTTTGATAGATAATGTCAAATGCATTATTATAAAAACTAATAGAACCAAAGTAGAAGCTAATTATCCCTAATATGAATTGGTGACTAAAGTGGTTTGATCCTTTTGAGCAAGATGAAAATTAAAATAAGCCTCCTTGTATTATTGTATTGATATTTATAAAACTTTTAACGCAAAGTAAGTAAAAAACTATGTAAACATGCAACTTGTTTTTAAATTATAGCTAATGCAAGATCTCAGCATGCTCTTTATCCATTATCGGCCAACGCTAATATTTTTAGTGTTAATGGTCTTCAGTGTAGGCGATTAATTCGTTAGAACACAACAAACATTTGAATGAATATTATTTATTTTATTAATATAAGCAAATATACCGCAGCGTAATTTTAATAAATTTTTTAATGTAATATATTAAAATTCAATAACTTCAAAATTAAAAATTAATTATTTAATCAATTTCAAAATAATTAATTTATGAACTAAAAATATTTAATTTTAAATTTTATTGTTTCTAAATAAAGAACAATTGCTTTTAATGAATACGAGGGAAAGTAACTGATATTTACTCTGTCGTTCTTAGAAATACAATGTTTATAAACAAGGAATTTGTCAACCATTTATGATAACACTTCGACTTAGCTATTACAATTTTGTAAATATTTAATTCCTTCGTTCTTTAATTTTTCTTTTCTATGGCATAATCTACCTTAAAATAATTGAATTTAAAAATAAATTCGAAAAAAAAGATGTCTTATTTTTTAACAAACAACCACTAAAAACAACCACTTTACCACTGTTATAAAACAAATTGCTAAACAATGTCGTTAAAAATTGTTACATTCATATTTCTATACATTCTTTAGAGTAGTATAATGACTTGTTTTACTATGAACTTAGCACTAGATAAAAAATAATAATAAATTAAAAGTAAACAATTGATTGCCTAAGTATTATAGTTTTAAAAGTCTTAAAAATACAAAGAGACACACAAAATTATGTTTATATATAGAAATATACTAATATTTTAATATAATATCCATAATTATATAAAAATATTCTAATGCATCAAATATAAGAATATAAATGTATTCAAATGCATTAAATAAAAGAACATAAAAATATTTAAATGTATTAAATAATTATAAAATTATTCCAATGCATTAAATAATTATTAAAAAATTCAATTCTATGCATTTCTTTAATTTAATAAACTAACACAGAAATCATTCGACTAAAAGTAAAACATCTTGATGATTATTGTAGATTTTTAAATTTTAAAACAACATATAAACAGCATTCTTACATAAACAGCATACAACATTAAACAGCATTCTTATTTTAAAAATGATGATTCCAGAAACACTACAGAAAGTAATAAATAAATAAAAAAAGTAAATAAAAAGTTCTAGGCCGATACAGTACAAAGAACTTCTGACTCGTTAACATTTTATTTTAACAGTTTTTAATGAGGTATTTAATCTGAAAGTAAGAGTTTCCAAATATTATTTTATCAAGATTCAAATTTGACATAAAAAAATGAAACGCAGAACATAATGCTTAGAATGAATATGTTGAGAGGAAAAAAAAATTACTTTGCTTGAAAAATACTGCTTCATTTAGCAGCGTTCAAGTGATGTGTTCTTTCTAATGATAAAATAAGAAAAAAACAGTGCAATGCCTTAAGTAAAATACTTTTTTTCTACTATTACAGAGAAGAATCACACAAGTGTGATATCCAATTAGAGTACAATAAATTGTTGGGATTTTTTTTTCTTTCAAGACAATAAGTAATCTTGAACAAATGTTAGCTAATGGCTTCACTTTTAAAAATAAGAAACATTAACAGAAGGAACAATAATTGAAATAAGTGGAAGCATGTTAACAAGGGCACTTTTTGTGAACATTAGTAATAAAGCCGGAATTCTGCTTCTTAAAATCATTATTTTTAAAAAAAAAAAAACCTTTTAAATAAATAATAGCTTAGTTACAAATAGACAAGTATTATACTTTTTTTGGAAGATATTTATTGTCAGGTAAAATATTAACATCTTGATGATTTTTGATCAAAATCTAATCAAAAAGCTTAATTAAGCTTAATCATTTATGATTTATAAAATATTATTAATGAACAATTACTGATAGATATTGCTAATCGAAGTTTATTTGTTTATTAATAAATGGCACTAGTAAAATAAAAGATATTTATAGAAGAATAATATTTTTTTAAAGTATACAAATAAGGTTTTAAAAAAAGATTACTTCCACTGTTTTCTTTTGTAATATTCCTTTTATTCTTTGAAGTTTATGTCGTTAGTGAAAGAATTCAATAAACAAAATTTTTTAAATTTTTATTAAAATACTATCTTTTTACATCACTAACATATGTAGTAAAAAATCTATTGTTGTTTGTATATGGGATGTTCCAGCACCAAGATTTATAAACTTTTAGAAGAGGTAGGAAACAGATAGACATCTTGAAATCGTATAGATATTTCTGTATATACAAACACCATATACATATGCCTTTTATGGTAACTCTGTTATGAATGCAAAACTTAAGCAACAATCTATATGAAATTATAGAAAACTACTTTTAATTATTCACATCCAAGAAAACTATCTTCTAAGATAAAGAAAAAAATGAGTGCATTTATTCCGCGACTATTTTTATCTTTCGTGATTAAACACCTGGATTTGTGAAGGGTTGAACATTTATTGCCCCACCCACTTTCAACAGTCCATTTCGCAAGTTTTCTACCCTGAAGTTATTAACAAAACTCTTTCTTGATGCCAGAAATAAAAAATACCCTCGCACGTGAGCATTCATCATGGTTTCTAATTATTCTTCCCTTGGCGCTATGAATCCAGATTTAGAGCTGACACACCTGCAGCAGATTTACAGCTCAATTAGGAGCTTGCATTACTAAAGAAGACAGATTGAACTTCAAGTGTGTTAAATGCTTCATATAAGCCATAAGTGAAGATGCTGTCATTTTTAGTAAAGGTTCTTTTTTAAGGGTGAAGGAACTTTATGGATTCGTTTTGGATTCTACAGTTAATGTTTGGGTGTGGAGTTCATTGCACTGCAACTTTTGCGTTGCGTGCTTCATAAAAAGTACTCATGAGTGAGAATGAGGTAAAAATTAATCCTATTTCTCAGGATATAAATTGATGAAAGGTGGATATTTACAGAGTTATTTTTGACTAAAAACGTTTGAATAGGGATCTTTTGCATGGACACTTCGGAATTGTTGACTAACTTGACTTATGCAGACCTAGTATCTTGGATAACAATGTATAAACTTTTACGAAATTACATGTTAATTTTATTATAATCTAATTTTAATGCCGGTTTTCGTATGTTGAAACATTCAATTGACGGAAACGTTTGTATTACAAATTTAGTTTTTATATTGCGAATCATCATAACTGTGACGGATATATTTTATTTCAAAATTGGTATTGCATATTTATTTCCATAAAAGAGCTATTGGGGAACCATTTAAATATTTCCATTATTAAAACACAAATAAAAAAAGCTTGCATTGCATTTAAGTGTTAGGTTGTCTTTTGAAGAACTTTTAAATTTTTTGTAGATGTAAAAATAACATTTGCATTTTATTTGAATTGTAGGATGATTAGTAAAGAAATTTTAACTGCTAATACATGAGTAAAATAACACATTTCAATCAAATTTAAGTTTCAATGAATTTTAATTTTTAATACATGCAAAAAATTAACACTCGGATTTTTATTTAAATTTCACAGAGACTATTGAAGCAATTTTAATTGTTAATTGGGTAAAATATTGCTTGTATTTTAATTAAATTTAATGTTCTATGAATTTTAACCTTTAATGCACGTAGTAATTGCATTTTATTTAAATTTCAGGATGACTATTGAGGCAATTTTAAATGTTAAATTCATAAGAATTTAATAAATTTATTTTAAGAGGTATAAAATTATACAGTAAATAATTTGCCAATTAAGTTCCGTAAAAGTTGTGTGATATATTTGCTAATACAAACCCATAGCAACTTTCCATATTATTATAGGAGTTTCTATCTTTGTTAAAAAAAAATACTTTTTACAAATAATGGCATATTTTAATAAAAATGTTATGCCTTAAAAATGAAAATAAAAGTCGGAAAAAAGCATAAAAATGCGTAGAAGTAGACTAAATTGGCTCCATAAAGGGACATGTGTCGAAAGGAGCATCAGTGCATCTGAAAACAAACGACGGATGAATTTGGTTTTTTCTGCCTATGTATTAGAGAAGTGCCACTAACAAGAAGGTCACGTGACCGGAATGCTCGGTGCGAAAAAAAGGCCATGTCTCGGAACACACATTGGATGGCGGTCGACCGAGCGAAAATGCATCCCCTCCAAAATGAATAAACCATGCGGTTCGAAAATAAATATTCATATTGAATACATTTTTACTTTCTCCTAAGTCTATTTCCGCGTGCAGATGATTGATAAGAACGAGATTTGCTCATATTTTGCTGCATTTATTTTCTATCACAAAGCTGTTCTCCCGAAAATTGAAAATAGTATTTTCTGATGCCGAAAGAATATCTTTTGGAATGAAATAGGATGCTGCTGCTCCCCGGTAAAAATCTGTGGGTTTTGGAAGCTGTGCTAATCTGGCAAAAAGGATTTTTGAAAGTTAGATAAGTTTCGATGAACAAGGAAACGTAAACAACCTCATGGTACTTCACAATAGCATCTGAAATTGAGTTCTGTACATTTGCAGAAGATTTTGAAAGATAGAAACTTTTAATAATATAGAGTATATGTAAAATATTAAAAAACTTTGATATTTCTATTTCAATAAAGCATAATAAAACTTTTTTTTTTTTTTGCTGATTTATACACACAATATTAAATGGAAGCCTGTGCATCCGTGTGCGCGCGAGTATGTATAATATCATTGGACAACAAGACAAGTGTCGAGACTGCATTAGAATTACGTAAATAAATTGAAATTTGTTTTTGTGTAGAAGCAGTATAAATAAAAACGTTTCCAGCATAGAATATCTTTAATAATATTCATTTCATTCCTTCATTCATTTTTATTTATTCATTCAAGTCATTCGTTTATTCCTTCATATTAATAAATTTATTCAAATCATTCATTTATTCATTCATTCTTTTTTATAAATTCATTCAAGTCATTCGTTTATTCTATCATATTAATAAATTCATTCAAATCATTCATTTATTCATTTTAAATTCATTTAAAGCATTCCTTTATTCATTCATTAATTTAAATTGATTCAAACCATTCCTTTATTCATTCATTCATTTAAATTCATTTAAATCGTTCATTTATTTATTCATTTTAATAAACACGTTTAAATAATTCATTTTCAAAAATGTAACAAAACAACTTTTCAAATAATCCAAATTTCATGCGTTATTGTTATAACATATGTATAGGCAATTAAATTTTTGTATCGTTTTTTTTTTATGTCTACTTGATTGTGTCAAAATTGTAAAGATAATCCCAATTCATATACTGTGTGTTTCATACTGTGTTTGATTTTTATCGTACAAGTCCCGTACACAATATTTATTTTCTTGAGTATTTTATATTTAAATTTTATGTTTTACACGGTACTTGCAGCAACTATGATGAATTTAATCTCATGTTTATGGATAAGGCATAAATTAATAGTATCTGCAATTTCGAATTAATTTTTATTTTATTCATCTATTTATTCCTTCATTTCAATAAATTCATTCATATCATTCATTTTAATAAATTCATTCAAATTTTATTGATTTATTAAATAAATTCATTCAATTAATTTTTACAAATATAATAAAACACCTTTTTCATACAATCAAAACTTATTGTTATTGTTATATTGTAAACAATATTGTTTATATCAAAATTGTAAGCATCAGTCCCAATTCATACTGTGTCACATTCCAAAATTGGGAATAGAAATATAATGCTTTGTGGTTAAATAATGTTTATCTGAAATTTCTCACAAATATATCTCAATGCTATGTTCAGTTATTAGTTCACGTTCACATAAAAAAAAAACGCAACACTATTTCTGTTATTTCTACGTAAATTAATAGTAAGAAAATTGATAATAAAAGAAAAAAAAATCTAAAATAGTGACAAACGGAAAGTGGTGTCAAAGATAATGCGTGGCTGTAAAAAAATGAAAAAAGTCTTATATTAAATTTTATGATGATTTTGCTTTTATTTATTCAAACGGAATGTGTTCATAGTGACTGCACCGCATGTAGAATTGGATTTTCCTACAAGGCAACTTACTTCTTATAACGAATAGTATTAAATAGTGGTCCTAAAACATGATTATGTGAATCCTACTGATTACTTAAGTAATAAAGAAAGATCATTTTAAAAATTTATAAACACATTTTTAATTATTTATCAATCAACCCACTTTAACAAGGCGTGTTTTATAAACAGCACCTATTTGGGGAACATCTATTTTCAACTTTAAAAAAATGATAAAAATAAAGATAGATCAAGATTAAAAGACCAGCATATATAATTGATTTTTGAAATAAATGCAATTCAACAAATTTAGCCAAATTCTTGAGATTTGTTTAACGAAAAATGTTGCCAAATTATTTCAAAAGAAAATAACGATGGGATTTTATTTAAATATTTTAAAGTTAAAAAAATACTGCTTTTGATAATGAAAGAATTTCTCCAAACTTTCTGGATTCTCCATGCATATGGATTTTTTAAATGGTAATATTAAAAAAGTTCTTGTTCATTCAAAAAAACTTTTTCTGTTTGTTGCATACTTCGTTCTTCATAATATAAAGTGGCCATTGATGATAAAAGATTAAAAATGATTTAAAGACATTATTGAGGTCACATCTCAGCTTGTTGACTATAATACCTCTTTATAGGTAATCTTTGACTTACTCGATTTATCCCTGGACGCAGGTACTTCTTTTGGTGTCCTAGTGGTCACCGACGGATCATTGAATAATTTAATGTTCTGCATCATAGTAATGGACATCATATGAAAGCTTATTTTAACAGGATTCGGAAGGAATTCAGGAGCAGCCTTTGTCTTGAGGAGTTTTCCCTAGAACCACCCTCTTACTGGAATTTTTAACTGAAAATGGAAAGTTAAAACAAATAAAAAATGGAAGCTCTGTCATCAGAAGAAGAGAGAGAAAGTTAGTTAAAATAGAAAGTTACAAGAGTATGCTTTGTCTCAAAAGTCCCCACAAAATATGTTAATAACTTGTTTGAACTTATGAAATCAGGAAGGTACAAGTTTGATAACAACTTAAAGAACTTTTAAGAACATGCCACTTTTCTGTCTCTAGGGCTATAGGCAATTGAATTTTTCTTTTTAATGTCACAAAGATGGATCTAGCTGTTCATTTAGCTCGGTGGATCTAGTTTTTACCGAATTCCATCGAAGAGGTTGAAAGTTGTTTTCCCCAAAAGATCATCAGCTTCCGGTTCTGATTTTTTCCACAACTAGAGGTCACCGTAACCTTAATAATATGGACTTTGCCATGTTTAGGAGAGGATTCAAACTCAATCATTAGTTATGAGAAATTTCAGGACATCTAATGATCTGACTTCGATTATATTTCTTAATAAGATAACTTAAATATAACAAGTCCTTCATTTAAGTAATAAAAATATGAATTTCAGGAAGAAAGATATTGGGGAATTGGGAATATAATTTATAAATTATATTTTGGTTTAAAAATTTTTTTAACAAGTTTAGTCTTGTGAAAAAGGTTGTATGTATGGAAATTTAACACCAATCAAGTATATTTGTAAGATTAAAATCATCTTAACCAAAGATAGTGTTTGAGTAGATTAAAATATATTTTTTGTAGAACTTTTACGAAAAAAAGTAATTTAAAGTTTAAAATGTATCGATTCTTTGTTTTTTTTTAATTCTGGAAGATCGTTATCTTCCAATAAAAAACTTGCATAGTTCGAATGGACACTAAGGATGGAACGAACATCAAATTCAACGCTTAGAGTCGATTTCTGTCTTAATCTTAGAATCTGTTCAACGACTTTCTATGTTTAAACTTTATTTTTAGCCATCGTAAATTTTCCGTTGATTTTATCTTTTCCTCATTTCGATTTTATTTCCAAATGGTATAAAAGCAAAGGGACATTGGGAAAACCGTTTTAAAAAATTTGTCGTATAATCTAAAGTGGCTGCATTTCTGTCTTTTACAAGAGAGATTTTGCCTTAAACTAAACTACTACATGACCCACGGAAATCTCAAGTTTCTTTTTAAAGGAAATAGTCAAAGTTTACTCTATTTAAAGTTTTTACTCCTTAACGTTTACTTTACTTTATTCCATGCCATTTGTCTTCAGTAGTTTGCTCGATTTGAAATTTTTTCCTATAATTCTGTGTGTATTATGTTTAAACTGAATTTTCATTACTTTTTCTGATACTCAATAATGTTTATTTAAATAAAAAAATCATAAGGTTAAATATCATTTGTAATTTTCTAAAAGGTTTTTTTATATTGTTTTTTTCCTGAAGCTAGTTCTATGTTGTCCAATTTTATATTTACAACATAAAAAAGGGAATTGAACTATTTATTATTGTTATTGGTTTAAATTTTGATTATATAAATAGATAATTTTTCTGTATAGAATTTTTAAATGCATTGTTAAGTATTCTGTAAAAACGAAACATCATTCTTTATTCAAGAGCATAAACTCTTTTTCCTATTTTTAATGGTTTTAGGTTGAATTCAAATATAAATAAATTTTTGAAATATAATGCAAGTAAGAAAAATTAAAATACATTAAGAACGCCATTAACGCATAATAAATTGCAGCAAACTGTGCCTTGTTTTCAATGTGAAGTAGATTCTTCAGAAGTAGAGCAATTTATCACTTCACGAATAAAGAAAATACTTCAATAGTACTCGATATTTAGCAACCCAACTTTCTGATCTTTCAAGTTTACATTTTGTAGCATGAAAAGAAATCTTGTTAAGGTGATGGCGGATCGATGAAATATTCTGGTGAAAAATACCACAGTTTATAAAAAAACCGCATGAAAAGAATTTTATCATTATAAGAATTCCAAAAAAAGGTTTTGAGCATATGACGGGGATTTATAACATGAAAGGAAGATTGATTATTTCGTGTAAATGTTGACCGTCTGTAAAATAATTCTAGGATAACGTCTCAACTGTCAATGAAATATTCATATTTTTAATTTATTTTCTATATTTCGTATTATTTATTAATTGTTTAGTTTTTAATACATTCAACAATGTGATAAATTGTTTCTTAGAAGTTTATAATGTCTTTGCTAAAGATGTCATCTTAAGATATTTTTTCCCAAATATCATCTAACTAATAATTCAATGTGGATATAGTAATTGAAATATTAAAGAGAATCCAATAAATTCTTGAAAATTTAGTCAAGACGATTTCATTAAAGCATTATATCCTTCCTTAATTAAACATATTTCATTTATAATTAATCCATATTTAGTGAAAAAATATTAAATTTAAAACAAAATATTTAATTTTCGTTTGAACTAAATACTAGTTTTACATTTGTTCAAGTCATAAGTTCAATTAGAGTGAAGTTTAAATATACGAAATCATTTACTTATAATTAAAATATCTGATAATAAATTTATGTAGCGAAAATTAAAAGTTTGGTTTTGACTGGAAAAAAATAAAATGAACCATGGAACGATTCATGTGCTTATAAAAAGTTGGCTGAAACTCTCCCATATTTTTAAATGGTGTATATCTGCCAGATGTTCCCTTTGAAGATATCGGTTCACATAATATGATTTTTATGCTTTTATTTTTCCATATCCAAATTGTTAACAAAATTGTGAAAATTTACATCAAAGCAAAACTTTCATAGAATGCTTTCTAAAAATATTTTTCTATCGATTGAAGAAAATCATATTTTTCAACAAATTCCGCAGTAAAAGCGTATTTAGAAAATACACTCACACACTCCTTTTAACGAACCGAGTAGAAAATATTTATCCAAAAATCTTGCCAAACGCCAGAACCCTTGCATTGATCGAGAACGGAAGTATAAACATGTTTGGGCAGACCATGAAACGTGATCTTTAGCTCCGATTTCCTTACCCCTCTTCAGAAATCTTGCTTTTGCAAGAAAAAGAAGATAGACATGAATAATTCAGATCATCTCCTTTGATTTCGAAGACACGATGACACAAGCTACAATAGACATGCTATTTCAAAATAACAAATTAGACAACTAACATTTTGCTTACAGGTAAAAAGAATTCTCTACCTGCAAGTTAAATACAGAGAGAGAGATTTTTGAGGCTGTGATTTAGGAGTACAAACAGGTTCTACCTTTTAGATTTAAGTCCTCATCCATGTATGGTGACTCCATATATTTGTTCTATTTTCTAATATATTCTTTTCTGGATTTAGATTGAAATCTTCAATGCTGAAGTGAATTGTGTATGTGTGTGTGATTTGTGTGATGTTTGATTTTATGGATGGTGTTGTGAATGGTGCGAATACTGTAGCAGTCAATTACATGCGATTATGTTTTCGTCAATTACGTTCAGATATTTTTGAAATTCAAGATGCACGAAGCACAGGTAGGTCAATAGTCGTAAATGTCGATAAATATCACAGAAATAATCGAAGTGGATTGGCTTGTTAGCAGCCGTAGTATCTCCCAGGAGTTGAAGATCGGCAATAAAAAGTTTTAAACATTTTGCACAATTCTGGATTCAAAAAGAAGCTTGGTGTTTCGGTACCACATCGATTAACTCAAAAAATTTTCATTTGATGATTTTTTCGAATTTTTGAAGCCTTGTGCAAGCGGAAGAAAATAGATCCATTTCTTAAATGGATGAAATGAGTCATATACGACATCATTGTGCGGAAACGATTGTAGTCAAATCGCGATGAACTAGCTCAAATGGTGGCCAAACCAGGCTAACGGCCAGGAAGTTTCTGCTGTTCATTTGGTGGGACTGGACAAGAATAATTTATTATGAGTTGCTTCTATATGGCCAAACACTGCATTCGGATCTCTGCTGTCAACAACTGCACCGTTTTGAAGCTAACAATTGTCCAGAAACGTCCAAAATTGACCAACAGGAGAGGTGTTGTATTCCATCAGGACAACGCCAGGCCACACACGTCTATAGTGGCAAGCCAGAACATGGAGAGCTTGGTTGGGAAATTTTGATGCCTCCACGATACAGTCCAGGCCTGGTACCAAGCGATTACTATGTTTTCTTGCATTGCAAATCGATTACTAGAGTTTTTTGCCAATAAAAATCAAGACTTCTTTGAGATAGGCATTATGAAGACACTTTTAAAATAGCAACAAATTATAAAACTAAAGGGTGCATAGTTGACCCAAATTGGTTAATCCGAAACATGTTAAATAAATTTTAAAGTTCACGTAAATATAATGGATTTATGTTTACCCAGCCTAATATATATAAAGGTAGTTAAACATTTAAAATAAAAGCAGCAATATAAGAAACTGAAACATTTGCTATTAGTAATCAAAATTTAAATTAACGTTTACCTTCTATAAAAATATTGTCTGAAAATCAGTCAGAAACGCGATTTATAAAAAAAAAAAAGTATAATTTAACAAATCGATCATCCCATTTTATCGATTCTATAAGTTTTTTTTTTTTTTACTTTTTTATTCAAAATCATTCGATAAAAAGGACAAAACTTGTATTTTATTCTGGAAAACGAAAATGCCATTATTTTTTTTTACAAATCTAGATATGATATGTTTTGATTTAAATTGTTGCGAATAAAAGAAAAATATACTGCATTACAGAATTTAGATTGTAAGATAAGGGACAATTTTTTTCATTTTAACGTTTTAGATGGAATAAGTATTCCCTCACAGCTTCATCAATCGGAAATCAATAATATTCCATGTACCATTTTACTTTCAAATTTGACAGATGAAAAGATATTTTGAATCTTTTGACGGCTGTTGTTACGAAATTAAATATTGTAGAATGATTTAACTATAAAAACATCAATTGAACATCATTTAATATGACTTTAAAAATATTAAAAACATGGTTAATAGTTTGTGCGACTCGAGGCCCTTTGATGAAGTGCGCAGCCTGCTTGACGGAAAGTTCAGTTTCGAATTCACTGGTGACGTTCGTTGCAGTCACTGGCTTAAATAGTACTTATAAGCATCTTATATCGAGGGTTAGGTTGCATGTTTTGAGTTTTATCCTGTAACATACGTGAATTTAGAAAATTCATTTTTAAAACTCAAGGTAATTTTTTGTTTTATTTTTTTGCTATATATGAGTTGGGCATGAGGCCTATCAATGTGCAGTACATAGTATGCAAACAAATTAAGAAATTAATGAAATTAAAAATTTATGGCTATATCTTGTTTTTGTTTTTTTTTTGAAATAAATATTATACATACTTTGTGAAATAGTCTAAATTATTTCATTAATGCATTTATGAGCAATATGTGTTTTGTGCCATCATCATTAGTGGCGCAACAGCCCCATGGTGGGCCAAGGCCGTCTGCCTACTGGCAGATTTCTAGACAGGAGAATATCAGGAGTTTTATGCAATATCAGCTTTTATATTCAAATATTCCTAATTTCAAATATAAAAATTAATTAATGGAAATTCATATATAACTCCAAGGGATTCAACAAAAAATAGATGGATTAGTTTTGATAGATATCAAAAGCAAACTGAAATGACTAGGTTTATCATCACCAAACGTTAGATGGTTGGGTGGTAATAGATATCAAAATCAAACTGAAATTGGATGGCATGCAATCATGTCAAATAAGAAATATGCATTGACTTATGGTTTACCAGAAGAAAAACCTAAGTGGTTGATTGTTAATAGATATCAAATGAAAAAAAATGTGACCATGTGTGTAAATAAAAACTATGACTTATGTTAGTTATTTAAATATAGTTATAATATATTTTACCCCTGAATTATTGTTTTGTTTAATTTGTATGTTTGTCTCTTTAAAAACTGGTAGTAAATATTAATTTCTTTCTAAAATATCAATAAATTTTACAGCGCTAGATCACGTGAGTATAACTTTACATTTTTTTATAAGTGTTTAATGACATGACTCGCATCTATTATACTCGAGAAGAAAATAAAAGTCCTCCATAATATTTGAATTTTCTTCAAAAATAAAAAAAAATATAATAGTAAAAGTGCCCTAAAGCACAGCAAAAACTTTCTATTCCTTGTGACACAATTCCACAATTGAACAATTCTTTCTTGTATTTGCTGTAGTAATTTGATGAATTTCCAAAATTTTCTTTTCAAACCCAAGCAGTTTCGAAGACAATTGAAACGCAAACTTTGAGTTAAATTACCGTTGGTATTTATTTGGTAAAAGAATAAGATTTTTTACTTTTCTTAGAATATTTTGTAGTAGTTCTATTTTTTTATTTAAGGAAGAAAAAGAACAGTTAGGAAATAAAATCCAATTGATGTTAAATTGCTGGTTTCTTTTTGTTATTCTGTATTTCAAAAACGTCACAGAATAATGTAATGGCATTACATAACTCAAATAATAAAAATACTATTCAGGTTTTAAATGTTTTTCTAAACTTAATTTTAATAGTCGGTCAGGCTGAAATAATATAATTTTAACTTAAAAAGATTTACAAGAAACTTACAAGATTTTAAGTTATGTCATACAATCTTTTTAAATATACGTCAAGAGAAACGATTTTTTTTTTTTATTTCAATTTGGAGGTAACATATTGAAGAATTCATCAAATAAAATTATGTGCCCCAATTCATGTTTTCTTTAAAGAATTTGTTTTTTTCTGTAACTGTATCAAATTAAATTTAATAGGATTGTTGATCGAAAGTAACTTTGTTAAATGAATAACTGTAGCTGTTTCTTATGTTTTTTTCTAAGCTTTCCTTTCTGTTTTGTAGCGGAATATAACTACAAAAATTCTCACCAAGCTCAGCTTTTTTGTAATTTTATATATATTAAAAGAAATTATATTCCAATAATAGCAGAGTGCGAATCGATTTGATTGCGGTTTTATTAAAAATGGGTTGCCGCCAACAAAATGTATGGTGATATATATTCCAATGAAGGTATTAAAACACTCTAAACCTGTCAAAACAAGTCTAGTTAATTCGAAAATCTATGAGCGTCGTTTCCGTTCGGTTTAGATCTGCGTGTCGAATTAAAATGGTGTTTATATTTTTTCATAGGGAATTACTCGTCTTTACTTTGCATAATTGAGTATTTTGTAAGCTTTTATTTTTGAATGAATTAATGCATTGCACATGTTTATGTTTTTAATTCCTTAAAATACTGTGAAATTATAAAAATATGTAAACAACTCCTGTTATGTGCATGGTGAACTAACTTTGAAGTCCCAAAGAAGGGAATAATACTTCTTTGATAAAAAAAAAAAATTTATTTCGGTCGTCAAGTAGGTGATCAGGATAAATCGCAGGTCCTTCATATTCGCTGTGAGTCTTGGGTAACATTATTTAGTAGTTGGATTAACGGAAAACCGGGTAATTTGCCATTTGCAGTTCCAATGTATCGGAATATACCAAATGACGAATGCCCATCGGAATGACGAAATACCAATACCAAAGTCATTTGGTACGGAATACCATCGGAATACCAAATGACCACTTTACGGATTGTTATTTCTGTTATTGCAATTATTATTTGTTATTTCTGCATTGCAGAAGTTGTTGAAATGTTATTTCAGCAACAACCATTAAATATCCTCTCCTTCAGTTACCAAACCTCTTTCTCACAGTGACAAGCTTCTGTTTCAAGCGCTACCTGAAAATTGGAATTTACATTCAGAAACCCCTGGCGATGAAGATTTATATTTAAGTCCAAACAAAAGACGACATTGATGACGCAGATTTTGGTGGAGCGTCTACAAAACGTCATAGAATCAATCAGTATGAACTGTGGTCTAGTTTATGATCTAAACTTGTCGAAGAATCTGACAGAATTGTTTGGCGTGGCAGATATTAAAGTATTGGAATCTCCTTGAGAAATGAACTACAGTTTTTGACAGGAATAAGACCTCCAACGCTTGTTCTCCCCAGAAGTCAATTCCATGTATTGCACTGAAGTTTAGTCAATATTGAGTGAGTTAAGAGACCATCATGACTCTAAGGAAAGAAAGTTGTTTGTAGATTCCACTAAACTCAGTTTAAATCCGTAATTCTTATTGAAAATGAGAAACCTTTGATTCTCTCCATCTTCCCTATGCAATCAGCATGAAAGAAGCATGACAACATGAAGGTTTTTGTTATCGAAGATGCAATACCAATAGCATTCTTGGAATACATGTGGTGAATTTAAAGTTGCAGCACTTTTGTTAATTCTCCAATTAGGATATTCTAATTGTTTGAACTTTGTTGTTTTGTGTACGAGTGGGAAAGAAGAGATAGCAAAAATAATTTTGTAATGACCTAAGCGAAATATGATGTCCGGAATTAAAAAAAAAAAAAAAAAACCTTGTCAACCACTTGTAAATCCTGAACACTTATATCTGTCTCCCTTTCCATATAAAAAATCGGATTAATGAATATATTTGCTAAAGCCATGCCTAAATGTGGACCAGGTTTCCTTCCAAATATATTAGGATCAGTGCCCATAATAAGGGAGCTTATGATGGAACATGACGTAGGAAATTTCAATGGGTTTGAAAAAAACTTCATGGGTTTTTTGAAGTCAGTAACTCAATTTCTTGCCAATAGAAAATCTGAGAACTATTTTTAGAACTACTTCAAAGTTATAAAGCTCTGGGATGTAGAATTTAAAAAAAAAAATACATTTTCTGGATTCACACTTGGATTTCATTTCTCTTCGTATTACAAAAAAAAAATTTTTTTTTACCCGTAACAAATAAAAAAGGCTATACAAATTTGAAATCAGAGCAAAAATATAGTACTCCAAAACAAATAACCATTCTAATTAGTTTAACAGGTAAAAAAGTGAATTTTGTTGATCAGTGTTATTGAATAATAAGCAAGAAAAATATATTACAAAAATTAAGTTTGATAGAATTTAATGATTGGTTACATGCCTTCAATCACACCTGATATTTTATAGAACTTGCAGTTATCGTGACGCTGAATACTTTTTAGAATGATTTTCACATGCCCATCCATTAATCTGGCAGTCAGTTCTATTACCTGCTACTACTTCATCTACTACTTGTTACTATACTAATATTGATACTACTAACTAGTACTATTTGTAACTACTTACTGATAATATTAACTATTACTAATCTCTGCTACTTCTTCTTCTTCTACTACTACTTTCTGCAATTAATACTTAATGCTACCAGAGCTACTAACTATTCTCATGTTTATTGCTACTATTAATTATAACTATGCACTGCTACTACTAATTACTATTATTTTCAGACTGCTTATTGTTAAAATTAACTAAGACTGCATACTGCTACTATTAATAGCTACTACTCCCTAATTTACTACTTATTATCACTACTATTAGTACATAACTGTTCCTTAAACTAAGATTCCCTTTACGGTGTGGGAATGATATGGCTGAATTCGAATAATGCCTTTGGACGCGCACCTCAAATGTATATGAGTACAACAGTCCTCTTGATGGTGAATTGCTAAGAATCCCAAATTGTAAGGAATCATGAAAGGAAATAACTCAATTGAGTTATAAGAAGCCAAGTGTACCTGAACTTGGTACCAAAGTGTGAAGTCCAGTATACCACGTGTTTCTGAAGCCAGTCGAAATCTCTACATAATATGAGCTGAAAAACCGTTGAAAAAGCATAAAAAGCGGAAAGGTTCGCCAGGTATATCAAATTTGTTTTTCTTCTGTCTGTAATATCTGCATATTTCTGCAATTTGTTTTGTGGTGTTGGTTTGAAGATATAATTAAATTTTACGACATCTAAATTTGGGAACATTATTTTACACAATAACATCATCTTTCCACCAGCCTATCACTTCCTGGACGACGTTGCTGACAGGAAATGTACCTACTTATAGAAAAAGAAGACTCTACTCATCACTACTCAAATTTTCTCGATTACGTTAATATAAGGCGAAAGACGTGAACCCTGTCTTCACATAAATTCCATACAAGAAAGAGCGGTCCTCCAAAATAGAATTATACTACACAATCTTAATCCGAGTGTTGATTTGCACCATTGATCTGACGTCAATCATTGAATAAACCCTGAAAACAAACGCTATCATTTCCAAGTTGTACTCATATCTGGACACTGTCTAAATTATAACGTTTCTCTGGGCTTCCTTAGAATTGTGAAAACCTGTGTCATTGCAGTACAACAGCAGAGGTATCCATTTGCCTATATTTGACTGTAGCAGTGATAAATCACTACTGATTATGTTTGACTATTGTCCACTACCGATGACTATATTTGATTGTAGTCCAGTTGGAATCTCATCTACCTTTGGAATGCAATTAACAATCGCATATTGCAAATAATTTAATGCGATGTGAATCTCGTGAATTTAATGAATAGATGCTTCCTAACGAACATTAAATTGTGTGCCAATAATAGATCACTGCCTCGGAAGCAATTTGTGTTTGTCATATACCTTACATGCGAAGCTCTCTCTTTATTAGTATCATCAATGTAACCTCTCGGGGAATTATTTGTTTAAAACCGTTGTTTGGGTATTGTACATTCAGTGAATGCTATTATACTCAAAACTGCTGCAAACTCCACAAAATATTCGCCTTGTTGTCAGCCGAACAGTATGACCTCCCTTTGCTCAATGGATATGCCTCGTTTATGAACCGTTTCCAGCTTAAGTAATGAACAATAAATATTATTCTCAAAGTTACATAACACGTTCGACGATCCTTTAAAGCAAAATCCATATTTCAAACACTTGCCCGATTATTCGTCTTGACCCAGTAATTGCAGTTTTAAATAAAAAAAAAAAAAAATCCAATTTTTTATTTATGAACTAGCTTTCAGTCATGTTTCGGAAAGTCGAAAATTCTTTATTTTATATTTAAGATACTTTGTAACTCACTTATTCCATGTTTAATGCCACATTAACTTTTAAGATATTCGCCCAAATATTCATTGCTATTTGAACATAAAAACAAACATCCTTAACTTTTGTACAAACACGTTTCTAGTAGGCTTTCGAATTTCTTCTCTGTCGTCTTTCTCATTCTTCACACTATTCGCATATTCAAAATGAATCTTACACTTCAGGTTCACGATAACTGCTGATTTCGCAACATTTTATACAGGGTGTTAAATGACTCGCAAATCATTTTAAATGAGGAAGTCGTTTAATGTGCAATTATCCTTTTAAAAGATGTCATGAAAATAGTTTATCATCCTTATTTGAGGAACGTAAATTTTCGTCTTCAGTATGTTATAAATATGAAAACATTTTTCTTCTTAAGTATTCATTAAATAGTATTAACATCTTACCGGGAACCATCTTCAGTCAGATGGTTAGAATAATAGAATTATGTGGCGAGAGAGCTTAGTTCTTAAACCTATTATGTGGAAAAATCGTAGTTTTCTTGTCTATGCCAGACATGAGCATGTTAAGCCTGTTACCCGGAAATGACCCAAAGACTCTAAGGACAAAAATGTTCATTCCTGGCTGTGGTCACAATGAACAACATTGGTTCATTGTAAACCAATATGGTCACGATGAACACAGAATTGATTGTCACATGATAAAAATTGCCAACAACCTTAAAATATTCATGTGAATGAACCTCAAAATGTTAACAGCTTTACCCTTCAAACGGCACCGTTAGCATCATAATCATTCATCATTGTATGTGGAGTCATTGTATCGCGCATCATTGTATCTATTTGTGGATCAATTCAGTGTTCATTGTGATCACAACCTATATGCAATGATGCACGATACAATGACCTATATACAATAATGAACGATACGATGACCTATATACAATAATGAACGATACGATGACCTATATACAAATTTTGTGATATAATATATATATTGGGACCATATTGGTTACAGTGAGCCAACATTGGTTCATTGTAACCAATATGGTCGCAATGAATACTTTATTTATTATTTTTTTTTTTTTTTTTTTTTTGCAAAAGTGTGGTCCAAAAGTTATTTTAATGTAAATAGTTTTTTACTCCATCTCAAATATATTCTTAAATTATAATTTTTTTGCCTAAAGTTCAAATTATAGAACTTTATTATAATGTTAATTATTATTATTTTTATGACATTAATTGATATACATTTCGTACTGCATTAATGGAATTGCTTTTAAAAGACGTTGCACAATTTTGCTTTGTCACCAGTTTTGATTTCCTTCATACATTACAGGGAAAAAGAACTTCTGTGAATTTAATAACCTTTGTCATATTTTTTTATGGGCAACTCGTATTTGCTTTGACAGAAAAAGCTATTCATAACTTTATTACGAAAATAAGAAAAGGGTTTTATGAAAATACATTCTACGTATTTTTCTGATAAACACTTTTTTTGAATAGTTTTTCTGAATACTTATTTTTCTTTCTTTCTAATCAAATCATATTTGAATAATAGAATTAAAAGCATGGAGGCTCCAAATATTTGTATTAAATATTTTTGTGTGAAATTTTTTTAGAATGATCGTAACTTGTGCATTTAAATTTATCCACATTTTATGAATATTTGCTTTATAATTTTTGCTCGGTTTCTCTACAATGCCTAAAATATTTAATTAATTCCTTTATCATTGTATTATACTATAAGAATTGCATTAATACCCAACTATCAAGCTTAAAACCTGCTTTGTTTATGTATGACTGTTAAAAAACAGCAGCTATTGCTTTCGAATGCAGGTCATTTTGATCAGAAATCGTTCACCACTAGAATGGCTGAGATGTAGCAGATTAAGAATTTCCCAGGCTGTACCAAGACAATTTTTACACTGTACATACACCCTGCTACTGCAATTTTAATTAAATAATCTCAAGGGGTACCTGAAAGTTTTGTACCTTCCTCTTCAACTTCTCCGCCTTGAGTCTAACGAAAGGAAAATCCAGCTTACAGATTTCATCGTATTCGTCCCCAACTTGGAAATAATGCCTGACTCGAGACCCAGTGGTAACATGCGCAACTAGTGTGCAGTAAGATTGACGTTCGAATCCGCTGGCGGAGTTGTTGCAATCACTACCTTCAACAATAAGGAGATTAGCTGACGACTGTAAAGATATGTGTAAAAATGTCTGGAATTGATAATCAGGTTGCTAGGTGGAAGTTTTCAGTGTTCTTTTTCCTAATACAGCAAATGCTGGGAAGGTTTACACTAAAGATATCTTTCTCATCACCAATCTGTGCGTCTGTGCGTGAGATACATAAATGGTACATGAGGCCCCTAAAGTTAGAATGCTGGAAAGCTGAGGTTTGAATCCGCTGGCAGCATTGTTGCATCACTGCTTTAAGAAACGAGAAAACTCGATGGCGATTTCGACATTGCGTATATATATATATATATATATATTGCGCAAATCAGATTGTCTGGTGGGAATGGGGGTTTTTCTCCCATCTAAATTCGGAGCTGTTACACCTAAACATACTTCTGGAAGGCACTATCCTCTATCAGCATTCGTCGATGGACTGTTCTTTACGTGTTCCATTCTTGTCTTTCTGACAGGTAAGGAGCTACACGGCCTTAGGTATAGAAATGAGGTGTGCAAATAGAAACAAATCGCAGAAACAGAAGTTCTGCATTTATTACCTTTTATTAATTTCAGATTAGAACACATAATCGCGTTTAAAATCACGTATACTTCTGTGAATAGTATATTATTTTATTTTTGCCTTGCACATATATGATGTCCATCTTTTGTTAAAAAAAAAAAAAAATGAAAAGTAATTTGAATAAAATTTAATTGTTTTAAAAGGAGTTAAAAACTCCTAGACGCTTAAAAACCACTTACAGTAAATAGTTCAATCAATGTAGTTTCTGGAATGAAGAATAAAAATAATTTTGCTCAAAAATCCCACTTAAGAAACAGTTTGTGTGAAAGGATTTCATTTTGTTGATTAAGTTTATTTATTAATTATATTTATTATTCTGTTCATTTGTTCAATCACTAATTCTATTCATTCATTCATTTTAGTCATTCACTCATTTATTATTTTTTCTAATGATTTCATTCTATTTTCAAAATGGGAAATAGAAAAAAATTTGGCGAAAAAGTTCCCACTTAATAAACATTTTCTGTGAAAGGTTTCCATTTTGATGATTTATTCTATTCCTTTATTATTCATTCGTTCTAATCCTTTCTCTATTTATTCACTTTATTTATTCATTCTATTTACTGCTTTATTCATTTATTCTATTTACTGCTTTATTCATTTATTCTATTTACTGCTTTATTCATTTAATCTATTCATCTACTCTATTCATTCACTCTGTTTCTTATTCTATTCATTATTCTTACTAATAATTTCATTCTACTTTCAAAATTGAGAAATATAGATAATTTTGTTCAAATATATCCCTTATAAAATCAGTTCACGTGCAAATAATGTCATTCTGGATATTTGCTTATTTAAATTGGAATAAGTAACGGGTAATGTGTTGTGTTGATGGAAAGGTACTAATTTCAATGAAATGTAGATAATGCTGAAATAAGTTCTTGCTTGACTCATAAGCAGTTTTAACTTTTCTTCTCCACTGCTTGAATTGATCTCGGAAATCCTAAATAACTATTGAAGAAGATTTAATACAGTGGCTTAGATTTATTCAACAGAATTATTTATTGTAAGTAAGCAAATTTTTTGTAACATATTTGATTTTATTTCGGTTATTTAAATTATATTGAAATTTAAATCAATGATATTTATCTGAATTTATTACATAGATGTACTTTCTCCATTTCCAAAATGAACTGAGATTCGAAATATCATGCAACTTTTTCAATAACACTATTTTTTTGCATGAATAAAATATGCAAACCGCGAATTCTAAGCAAATATATATATATATATATTTGCAATCTTTAAATTAAACTTATTTCACAATTTTTTGAAACTTTCCAACAAAATAAGGAACTTATTAATAAGCTTCTTTTTAAATTATGCAGCAAAATAATAAGTTTCCTATTTAAATTATGCAGAGTTCTCTGTAGAATAATGGATATAAACGAAACAAAAATATCTGTAAAATTAATAAGAATGATTAAATTCACTTAAAGGTATGATTTTAAATACGACAGGCTAGAAAAACTGAAAATATATCTTGTTAAAAATTTTAAATTCACCAAGACTCTCAGCTATCCTTACGATACTTTTAAATTGGACTTCACTCCTTATATATCGAAATTGAATTTTTAAGATAAGTTACTTGGACGTACACAAATAATAAGATGCTTTAGATCTAAGATGGTGGAAATGTTACTTCATCTAAAAGTTTTTCCTAAAAGTTTCACAATTTTATTTTATCTGGTTAAGCTAAATCCTTGGCCAAAGTTTCTTAATAAAAATATTTTTAACTACTTGAAAAAGGAATTTTATATAACCACTATAACACCCAAATGTAAGAAATTAAATAACATTTAAATTATTTGAGTTATTTTCTGCAGTTATGTGATGTTAGAATAGTGCTTTCGAATTAAATTTCACTATCGTAAAATCTTAGTATTCCATTGATAGTTGGAAGTTTTAGAAGAAAGATAGAATTGCTGTTCTTTGCTATTCTGATATTCTCAATTTTGAAACGAAAGAAAGTGTTTAGGAAAGAAAATTAATTTTATTTAAGAATTTTACCAAATCTTAACTGACAACATTGTTATCATTTATAAATTTATCTCTTATTTTAATATTAATAAAAAAAATATTTAAAAATTTTTCTTGTTTCTTGTTTGTCAATTATTTTAAGTTTAGTACTTATTAATTGATTGTAAATAATTGCTTCTTTACTTATTTTTATGAGAATTTCATGAAGCAATGTGTTGCTTCAATTGAATGCAAATTCTTTGCTCAATTAATTCAGATATTTCAAAAATCGCCGGAATCAGTTTTAGCGTCTCACAAAGCCAAGTGTAACTCAAACACTAATGAATATTTTTGATGTCAAATTTTACACAGATGTCAAGGACAGTACTAGCAACCTAAAAAAGAAAAAAAAAATTGAAATTCCATAAGCCCCAGGAATTTTAAATTGAAAACTGATCTTACTTTTTGAAACAGTAGTATTTTAACACATTTAAAAATTTAAAATGGTGACAAAATTGTGTTCGTTTTATTCAAATTTAAGTAATACTTGTATTGATTACATGCAATTTTCATTTACTTGGAAAAAATTATTTTACACACTTAAACATAAACACGTGTATTTTTAAAATGAACTATACATAATATTTTTATAATTCCAAAACGTATACAATATTTTAACATAATTAAAAATTTTATTGACTTTAAAAATGCTACTTGTGTGCTATTTTTCCAATATTTATTCAAACATAAATAATGCATATACTGACTACAAGAAATTTTTATTTACTTGAATAAATATAGTTTATGCAGTTAAACATAAATAAATTTATCTGTAGTTCCATTTATATGGGTGTTATTAAAGGTACTGCCATTTTAAATATAAATAAATTTGTATGTTTAAAATGGTACTATCCATAATATTCTTTAATATTTCAACGAACATACTATACAATATTTTATAATGACAACTGATCCAAGGGGAACATTGGCATATTTAGCATGGAGTTTCTTTCATGGACAAGGATCTGATTACATTTGTAAAGTTAATATAATATATTTAAGTCAATTGGGAGACTATTTCTCGTAACAGGAGAATCTAAGATTTTGTTGTATTAAAATATATTGTTATATACCTCAGAAAGGGTTTCAGCGTTTCACTACTTTTAGAACTTTCATTCTTAATAATATAGTTTCTGCCAGACTATACAGATCTCAAATCACAGAAGAAATTTAATTTTTTTTCTGGTTTATATACATAATGGTAATATATTATGTGCTTATACTACAGTTAGTTTATAATAATATCGTTTATTTTTCTTAAGTTAGAATGTTTTTTTATTAATGCAAAAAAAAAAGGAAATTGAAATTCATTGCCTTCCCTTTAAATGCAATTCCATGTGTATTATTAAAATATTATGTAAAATGCTTTATAATTATCGAAATGTTATTGTTAATATCAGAGTTGATTTTGAATGTAATACTTTTTTTTAATTCTAATTTAATTTCCTAGTAAGGAAGAAAGGATAATTTTAATAAAATAACTGTGTCATTAAGTGTCTAACTCACAAAATTGGACAAAATAATACAAGAATAAAAATTATATATATTACCAAAATATTCATTTACGCCTGTTTGCTTTATTGTCAATTTTTAAGATCATAATGTGAATTTTTGAGCAAAAAAATAAAAACAAATCAGGGAGGTTAGTGATCTATTCAGCACTATTTTTGTTCTTTTGTCACTAAAAGGTTTTTTTTCCCTTATTTTGACGGCATTCAAAATTCCCGGAACCCACCTTGGCTATCTTTATTGTCACAAAGAGGAGTGAAAAAAAAAATATTCTTTTCCTTTCTTTCTTTTTCTGCTTTATTAAAAAAAAAAGAATTAAAAAAAAAAAAAAAACATAACGTGTGACTGTAAGACATGCCATTGTTTGGGTCGATTCAAAGAAACTGTAAGAAAAGTTTTGAAACTTTCTTTTAGGGTGCATTTGCAGAAAATAAGTGAAAAGGAATCAGAATTCTTTTTAAAAATAGTTACTTTGTAATAAAGATAAAAAAGAAATATCGTAAATTTTGACAAAAAAGAAAAATAGAATTAATTTTATTTAATGTAATTTTAGATCACATTTATATATATTATATGTGTGCATGTGTATTGTTATATGTGTCAATGCGTATATGTTATATGTGTATTATATGTTATATTTTCAGCTTAGCTTTAGCTTTATTAGTTATAAATAGCTTTTTATATATTTTGCTTAATTTTAAGCAAATAAAATTTTTATTAAAAATATAATAACCAATTTCAAAAACGAAAATATGAGATTTAAGAAATAAACCATGGAAAAAATGTGTAAAAAATAAGATATTTGTTTTTGAACGAAAAATATTTATAATGTTTTTAACTTAAGAACTATAAGACAGAAACAGTAATTAAAAATTGATTTCATATACTTGTATATAGATAGATGCCACTAAAATCAGAAATTCATTTTTAATAAAGAAATTTCATAATATTGCTAATGGTGTTGTTTTCAAATTAAACAACCTCACATTCACATCCTTCTCTTTCATACCTCCCATTCTAAAAAAATCAAGTTACGAGATATGCAAAACCTGCAACAACGTAACTGAAAATCATTTGGAACACACAAACATCAAAAGGTGAAAGGTTAATGCTCCATCGTAAGATCGAAAAAACTCATACATCTGCACAAATTTATAATAATAAAATGCGAAAAAAGTCAGAAAAATAAGCACAACGAAAAGAAAATAAATATAACAACTTGAGGATAGCTTTATAAAAAATATGTATCCTCAGTATATCATAAAGTATGTTATATCTTCTTCTCGCTGAATAACTGGATCTAAGTCTAGAACTTATTATGCGGAATATTGCGATAACATGGAATAGTCAAAATATCCTTCAGCTTAGAGATGACAAATTATAAGAATATGTATACATAAAAAAAATTTGAAAATTAATTTATATAAATTTTAAAATGATTAAACTTTTCATTTTATACAATTCGTTAAATAATAAATTTATTTTTTATAATATTTATTTTTATTGCACACAACATTAGTTATGATATTTAACTCTAACAATTACAGAAGAATGAAGAAAAATATATATATCTAATGCCTTTTCAGCTAAATTTAAACATTTATTCAAAAATTGTATACTTAAATTATCTGTATTTGATACGTTTTCGTCTCATATTTTAGCATATGTTAAATTCTACTAGATAAATGTTTTGTCCAATGCATAAAAAATATTCATACACAAGCAAGCACAAGCACACACAAGTACAAAAGAAATTAGTATTTCTGACTGAAAAATAACCAATAAAGAAGTTTAAATATTTTATTCCCTTCAAAGATATTCTATTTAATAAAATCAAATTTCTATAATAAGGAATCAAACTTATATATTTTATTTAAATTTAGCTTAATATGTGAATAATTTATTGCATAAATTCAATATGGAAAGGCTTTACATTTTGGAATATTTTCCTTTAAGTGTTATTACATTAAAAAACTTTGATGCAAATATTTTAATATACATTTATTTTAAATTACTTCATTTAAAAAAGCGATATAAAATTTTTAAAATTTTATTATAATTTCCTGTAAGACAATATTTCAGTTAATCATTTTAAAAATATACAGTGAAACATTAATCTCATCATTTCTCTTTATTATGATTTATTGTTGATTTACTTTATTGTTCCATCGTTGACACTTTTAACTTTTATTCGCTAATAATAGAACGAGCTTTTAAATTGAAATGTTTTGGTTTTACCTAAGAAACTAATTACTTATATTTCTTATAAGATGTTAAATTTTCTCTGAAATAATCTTTCAAAAGAATGAAAGGCAGTTCAAACAAAAAAGTTGTTGAATTTAATTTAAGAAAAAAAATTAAAAAATTAAAGTCATGCCAATATTTTAATATTTTTTTTTTCATAATAGAGTTCCCTGTTTTTATGATGAAACAATAATATTATTGACAACAATATTATGCCAACATTAATGAAAAAGAAAACAATATGTCATAATGGAATATTATGCCATTATGTTTTAAAGAAAGAATTTTATTAAGATTTGGATTTGGAAAGATCTCAAAAACATATTTTTTAACAATTCTTTCGTTTGCTGACTTGTACAAATATTTATCGTTTAATAAATGGCTAAAAATAAAAATATTCACAAAAAGTTGAAGATTCATCTGCTTTCTAATGTTTCAAAATCAAATATTTATACTTAATAAATAGCTAAAAGTAAAAGTATCGAAAAAAAATTTGAGAAATTATCACCTTTTAGTGTTTCAAAATCACTGCATGTCCTATAAAGTATATTTACAAATATAAGCCTATATGTGCATAATCCAAGAGGGCTTTTTTTCTTCAAACCATTTACTCTATGTTCCAAATTTGCATATAAGCTCAAATAATAAAAAAAAAAAACACGAATTTAGAAGGATTTATATGTATATTTTTTTATTTTTTGCTTAAATGTTGCATGCAAAGTAACCAAGAATTAAGTTAAAAAGATTTAAATAATTTTCCTTTTTCATTGTTAATTTCGTATGCTAATTAATTTCGGTACTCTGTTATTTTTGGGAACGTTGTGGTACTTTTGGGGACAAAGTTGATCATGTTTGGTAGATGAGCACAAATTTTACAAACGACATACACTGAAGCGACAAAAGTCATGGGACAGCAACATGCAAATTTTCAGATGGCAGTAGCATCGCGTAGAACAGGTATAAATGCGCAGTGCTTTCGCAAACTTTTTCATTTCTGTTCAAGTTATTCATGTGAAGAGGTTTTGACGTGATGATGACCGCACGACGGGAATTAACAGACTTTGAACGCGGAATGTTAGTTGGAGCTAGACGTACGGTCATGACATTTCGGAAATCGTTAGGGAATTCATCATTCTCAGATCCACTGTGTCAAGAGTGTGTCGAGTATGAAATTTCAGGCATAACATCCCACCATGGACAGCGCAGTAGTCGACCGCCTGCACTTAACGACCGAGACCGGCGACGTCTGCAAAGAGTCGTAAATTCTAACAGACAAGCAACACTGTGTCGAATAACCGCAGAAATCAATGTGGGACGTACAAGGGACTTGTCTGTTAGAACTGTGCGGAGAAATTTGGCTTTCTTGGGCTATTCCAGCAGAAGACCGACTCGAGTGCCTTTACTGACAGAACGACATCGCTTGCAGCGACTCTCGTGGGCACGTGAGCATATCGGTTGGTCCCTAGATGAATGGAAAACCTGTGAGTGAAATCCTGGTCCGATGAGTCACGATTTCAGCTGGTAAGAGCTGATGGTAGGGTTCGGGTGTGGCGCAGACCCCACGAAGCCATGGACCCAAACTGTCAGCAAGCACTGTTCAAGCTGGTGGTGGCTCCGTAATGGTGTGGGCTGCTTTTTCATGGCATGGACTTGGTCCTCTGGTGCGACTGGACAGAACATTGACTGGAAATGCTTATGTTCAGCTACTTGGAGATCACTTGCAGCCATTCATTGACTTCATGTACCCAAACAACAATGGGATTTTTATGGATGACAATGCGCCATGTCACCGGGCCACAACTGTTCGCGATTGGTTTGAAGAACATTCTGGACAATTCCAACGAATGATCTGGCCACCTAGATCGCCCGACAAGAATCCCATTGAGCATTTATGGGACATCATCGAGAGGTCTGTTCGTGCCCAAAATCCTGCACCATCAACTTTCACAATTATGGACGTCTATCGGACGGCATGGCTCAATATTCCTGCAGAAGACTTCCAACGACTTGTTGAGTCCATGCCACGTCGAGTTGCTGCACTTCGCCGGGCGAAAGGAGGGCCGACACGATATTAAGAGGTATCCCATGACTTTTGTCACTTCAGTGTATACAGGATGATTATAATTAAAGTCCCACTTTTAAATGCTGTAAGAAAAGAATCACTCGCCACAATGAGTTCAAATTAGAACTGAAGATACTTGAAGAAGGGAAACGTTTCGGCATCAAAAAATGGTTCTAAAGTGTATTAATAGATGGCGCTGTGTGTGGCTTAAGAAAGTGAATTCGGCTTACAGTGATATTTTGAATCAAAATGACAGCGTATTTGGCAAAGAGTTGCACATTAAACCATTTGTAGTGTTCAATGTGCTCGATTGTGTCAGTTTTTGACGAAAAAAATGGCTTAAAAGTCATTCAACACTCACATTCATTGTGACACTGTGAGTGGAAAGTCCAACCATTACTGCAAAGTCATATCCAATTGGATGGGAAAATTTGGTAGAACTTTTTTTTAGAACTCTTTTTTTTGATGCCATACGGTTTCCCCCTTCTTTAAATACCTTCAGTTCAAATTTGATGAAAAGTGGTTCTTTTTGACAGCATTTTGAAAGTGGGACTTTAATTATAATCACAATGTACATCATAAGGCATTAAAAAAATTTATTTTACCTAATTACCTCTTCAGCGTATTTTAAAAGAATACTTTTCCAAAAATATCACTCATCAGTTCAACTTAACCATGTTCTAATGACAACCATTTCTTCAGTAGAATTTTCCCCAGAACTTCGAATTCGACACTCATTAATCCAATCAGCAATGCGGAGGAATCCCCTGCATTTCGTTTACGCGACGACGCATTAAACCAGCAGTATAAACAATTTCGAAAATTAAGCAAAAAACTCATTTTCATTGATTAATTAACTCATTTCATTTAAAATTGATTTTGGATATCTTGGATTGATTTTGGATATTTTGGATTGATTGAATATATTTATCTGATTACAGTAAAGATCAATTAACTACCGAAAAATGAGCAGAAAACTTAAAATGTTGGTACGAAGAAAAAAAAAAAGTGTAACTATTTTTTTTTTTTTTTTTTTTAACTTTTGTTGGATTTTCTTATAAAATGATGAAAGTAGACAAAAAAAAAAATTAGCTAGGATTATTATCAGAAATTTGTTTGAATACATTTATCAACAAAAATTATTTTTTATATACTATATATTTAACAAGTAATATAAAAAAAAAAAGATTTTTAAAGTCAATTCCTACTTTTTCACTCTATTGGAGAAAGTACTTTATAAATAATTTTCATTCATTTTTTTAAGTTTATCTGGCGCCATCTATTGGTATATATATATGCAATTTAAATCCAAAAAAAACTAAAATTAATTAATTTAATTTAATGAATGAATTAATATTTGAAAAAACTGTATTAACATCCAGTGTCATCCACATTCAAGTTGTAGGGAAAAAAAAAAAAATGTTTTTTGAATTTGAGTGGATGAATAATTGATTTTAACTCAACTACTATTTATGGAACACAGTTAAATACAAATTTGTTTTATTTTCTAATATATTTGAAGAAGATATATATAGGGTAAAAGTAGTGGCCGGATTCTATGTAATTTAGACGATATATAAGAATCTCTCATCTTCTCCAATAATATTTCACTGTCATTTAGGCTGGAGGAAAATTCCCATATGATATATAATGGTGGCCGGTTCTAAAAAGTCTTTCGAACAATAAAAAGTTATCCATTCAAAGCTGTTTTGTATTATCCATATATGAGAAACGAGGCTCTTCAATGCCCAACAAAAAAATCAATTGACTAATTACTTTTTCAATATTTTATGAAAAAAAAAATAACTAAAAATATGTTATGTTAGCAGCGTTACCAATTATTTTTTTATACATGAATATTTATTTTTTTCAACGTGAAACTTTATCGATCACTATCTTAATGAAAAGAAATTGTATGTTCTCCAAATCACTTTGAAAAAAAATGTGATTGACGAATTCACTGCATTTGCATTTTATATCTTTGTAAGACATTTTTAATACATAAATGATTATAATTGGTTAAAAAACACAAATTTAGGGATACATTTCTGTAGATATATTTTTTTTCTAATTTTTTTCTGGTTGACAATGAAAAACAAATTAAATAATAAATAATAAATAAACAAATTTTAAGGATAAATGAAATCTTTAACCATAAAGAAATTCATATAAATTCACATTGCTTTATATAAAGCCCCGTAAAGAAAAAAATGCCTACATAAAACAAAATCGAAAAAATATCTTCATACCCATCTCAGAAATTTTAGATGAAAATATAATAATTATCCTAAATCACAAAAGGGCTGCAGATAAGTCATTTAAAGCTTAGAAAACAAGCTCAGAAGAACTAATTCTCTCGGCAAAAGATGAAAAATCCAGGATTTCGTCCTCCCAGGAGAACCAAGAAGCTCCCCTCCTCATCAACTTCTTGCATCCGTGAAGAGATTGTCTTTGACAAGGTAATTCTCGACCTTGGCTCCACGGAACATCCTCGAAGTAACTTTATCCATTGGAGAGCTAATTTTTGGCTCATTTTCAGAAAGGTTTAGGGAGGCTCCGACGGGTTTGTTTGATTTTTATGGGATTGACAATGGAGGAAACTCAAGAACTATATTTTATTATCTTGAAGTATAATGAGAATATATGCTTTGCATAGAAAATTTTATTTTATTTGTAAGTCATTATAATGTCCCTTTTGATAACTTAGTTCTGCAAAGTTATTCCTATATCATAAGTCTGTGAATTTTTATATGGAACAGCGCCCATTAATAGCCAGCAAAAAAAAAAATCTACTTACTGCAAATTCTTTTAAACTAAAACTATACTATGTTAACAGTGATATCAATTTATTTTACTCAAGAATATTTAATTTTTTCAACGCGAAACTATATCGATCACTATCTTAAGGAAAATAAATTGAATATGCTCCAAGTCACTTTGGATGAATTTTCTGCATTTGTATGTCATATCTTCATAAGACCTTTTTTATAACTGCTTTAAAAAATTAAGGATACTTTTATGTACATATATTATTATTCTAATTTTTCTTATTGGGAAATGTAAAAAAAAAAAAAATTAAATTAAAACAATATAAAATGATTTTCTTGAAAAAGTTTAACATTAAATGCAGTCTTAACCATAAAGAACTTCATATAAATTCGCGCAGCTCTCTGTATAAGCCCCATAAAATAAAAATGCCTAAATAAACAAACTCGAAGAAATATCTTTATTTCTATCTCAGCAATTTTAGATGAAAATATAATAATTATCCTAAATCATAGAAGAGCTCAAAATAAGTCATTTAAAGCTTTGGAAATATGCTCAGAGGAGCCAGTTTTTCTCAGGAAAAAGATGAAAAATTCAGGATTTCATCCTCCCCAGAGAACCGAGAAGTGTCCCTCCTCATTATCTCCTTACAGCCGTGAAAAGATTGTCTCTCGGAAAGGTGTCACCTTTGACAAGGTAATCTTCGACCTTGACTCCGCGGAACATCCTCGCAGTAACTCTATCCACTGGAGAGCTGATTTCTGGCTTATTTCAGATAGGTTTAGGGAGGCTCTGACATGCTTGTTTGATTTTATGGGAATCACAATGGAGGAAACTCAAAAACTATATTTCATTATCTTGAAGTATAATACAGAATAGATGCTTTGCATAGAATATTTTATTTTATATGTTTGGAAAGTCACTATAATGTCCTTTTAATAATATAGTACTGCAAAATATTTCATTTCGAGAATTGTTTTAATTTTGATGACTGATTTTTTATGTTATTTTTGCAATGCTGATTTCAAAATGAAATCCATTTTTTAACGTAAAGTATTTCCACAAAGGGATTGCATACTTTTTACAATTAATCGAAAAGAAATTTTGACTATAAATATTAATTTTATTAACCAAAAAATTTGTGTAAATTATATTTTTTTCTTAATTTTCGAGTTAACAATAAATGAACAGTGAATGTAATATAAAAAGTTAGAAATCCTTATAATAACGTTTATACTTTTTCTGAAAAGATATTTTCATGTTTCTACTTGAGTGAAAGCTGCAAAAACTTTTCTCTGTTTTTTAAATCTTATTTTCACAATTAATCTTTTAACAAAAAAAATGATATTAATTTCATTATTAATTAAAATATGGGCCGTTAATTTAATGTACTAGCAGTGTAATATTATCATTATGAATACTCATATAATGAATAATGCTCATCATTATGAATACTCATATATTTCTTCTTAGTGCACCGAACGGCCTTGTGCACCAACGACCGTTGCCTGGTGCACTGGGCCGTTCGGCCATCCAACGGCCTGGCCGTTGCCGTCCTGGCCGTTGGTACCACAGGCTTTAGTTTCGAATCCTGCTGGTGGCATGGATGTTTGTGAGTGGTTCGGAATACATTTTAAGCTGTAGTTCCCAGTCTGTTTAGCCCTCGTGTGCACAAGATAATCGTAGAACGACAAACCAAACATCTTAATGTACTGAATTCTTAAAATTCGACTACAATTTGTGATAAAATTATATTTGATAGGTTTAAATAGGAATTAAAATTGCCATATCCATTCATAAACTGAGAAATTCTGAAATTAGTAGAAAAATTATGAGCTCTAAATCTTTCAGGAATAGAAGAAAGTACTTTTTCGTGATAGAGGCTTAGGATGATTCTTGTTTAATAGATTCCAGATATTATCGATCTTGTTTTGAGTGTCTATTTAAAATAACATTTTGGCATGTTAGCATTAATTTTAATGTTACTATTAGTGGCTTCTTTCGTGAGCTCTCAGTTCTTCATTGATTCCAAAAAGGGTAATATTTTGTGAAATGTTTGATGTTCATTTTCATTAACATAATTATATTTGATATTCGAAGCATAACTTTTGGCATTCAAGCTCCATAGAGACAATACTTGTAGTTATTTCTAAATAAAAACTCCTACACGAAACATCTAATACAGCACTGATGCGATCTGTTTAAAACAGATGTTTCTTTGATGTTTGAGATGTGTCGTTCTTGAAATAACAATCTGTTTGACGCAAGCACTTGTATTGTGTTTTAATTAAACTAAGTAATTTATTCTGCTGGCAGAATTTCCGCTCTGTGCATTACTTCTTAATAAAAGATTTAATTAACTTCTTCTGACATAATTAAATTTTTCTTTAAGAAATACAAATGTTCTATATTTTACGAATCTTTTATGGTAATACTGACACTAAAGTAACTTGATAATATTTTGGTAGAGTAATTATCAAATAGGAGTTTTCATAATAGAAGTACTAATCAAAAGATAAGTTAATTTAATAACTTCCTAAAAGAATTTCTTTTATTAATATGAATTAATATTAAATATTCCAACAAAACACTTTCCATCAAGAAATGGTATTTCTAAATTTGTTGTTGTTTCTAACTGTTTTCAATCAGAAATAATCACATTTTCAATTAGTTTTGACGATTTCAAAAATTAACATTTCTAAACAACAACCTTTTATCTTGAAAAATATTTTACGTGTTTAATATTCAATATGATATCGTGACTGAAAGATCAAATGTTATTTATAATTAATCTTTAAAGAGAAAAATTTTAAAAAAATTTAATTAAGCCTTGTTCAATAAATTCACTCTCATATTTAAATTTTGTGCGTTCTTTCAAAATGAAATTTCTTTTGTAAATTTCAATAACTTATTTATTAAATATTTTCGTTCAATTCACATAAATTCCATTATTCACAAAATTAATAAATCTTGTTTTAAAAAATTAATCGAAAAATAATTTAAAAAACATTTTTTTTTTATTTTTAAAAAAAAAAAAAAAAGAAAAGAAAGGTAGTGCTTAATTTACCCAATGTGTCCCTTTGCATGCAATTGTTCCCGAAAAAATGGGACATCCTTAATAATTTCTTTTTGTTGTTGTTGTTATCGTGTCCATGGATTTAAAAATATAATTAACTAAGTTAGATCAAGTCAAAAGTCTTCATGATAGCGGCCTCTAGATATGGCGCCGCTTCACTATACAGGGCTTCTCTTAAGTTGGCCTCGATTGGCACCCTACCCAATTACAAAACATGGGGAGTGAGTGCTGGGCACTCTAGAAAGTGCTTAGGTGTTAGGAAAGCGTTGGGGCAATTTCTGCAGGGGATGTATTCTCTGGTCTTGTCTGGGAGAATCTTCATCCCTCTGTAATGATTAGTTCTGAGTCTGCTAATAACTGATGTCATCTTCCTAGGGCAGTTGAAGTCCGTGATGAGTGGCTTCTTAAAACGAGGAATGAGTCGCCTTTTGGCAACTGCTTTAGCATCTGCAAGTGTGATGGTAGTCCTGGGTTGGTCATTGTTCCTGGCTTCTTTGGCTAAAGAGTCAGCGCATTCGTTTGCCCTCAATGCTGACAGGTGTAAGAATCCATTGAGGATGACATGACCCTATTTGAGTCTTATATGGAAGAGAATCTGAAAAATTCCAATAAATATAATTGAATTAAGCTAATTGAAATATAATGAATTTCATTTTTTACATAAAATTATGAAATCATCCACATTCATTCGGTTGTTATTAATAAAAATTAAATAATTAAAATATTTTTCAATAACTGACTTATTCATTTCATTTTATGCAAATGTGATTACTTTAGAATCACTTTAAACATCGTACTTTGTGTTATTATTATTTGTGTGCGTGTGTGTTCAATTCAATAAATTCCGATTTTGCTAAAAAAATGTATCCTTTCCCATGTTATTGCTCCTCATGCAAATGCTATTATGGAAATTATGATTGTAAGATAAATTTTTTGCTATTTTTTTAACCTTTATCCATAAGGAAACCGATAAATTATAATCGTAACGTTACATTTTAAGTTAATTTAAAAGCAGGCTGCTAGTCAAAAAATATATATGTATAAAAACTTCATCAGCATTAGTTGCTATACAGTTATGAGAAACAGGAAAGTGGTCGATCCTTGAAGCTTGCACACAAATTAAAAAAGTTGGCTGAGGCAGTAACAGGACCGTGACAAATGCTGATTGTGTCTTGTGGAGAGGACAGGAGATTTATGAGATAATTTGCACTGCGTCATCAGACAAACATGCTGTGCTTCTTCGATTTTAAAGGTGGTTGCACGAATGCGGATAATGAATTACCGAAGTTGTTTACTGGACAAGAGCGCACTTATTTTGAACGATGTATTTTTAATGGTTTTTAAACTTTCTCGCCTTGATTTATTTTAGATAATCTCTAATGTGTATACATAAGTAAGACAGTATAAAATATTTTAATTAACAATAATAATAATTAATACCAATAAATATAATTTCAATTATTTAATTTCAATTAATTATTTAAATTAAAAAATAAAAATTAATACCAGTATAAATATTTAATTTCAATTAATTATTTAGTAATAAGACATAAGACATACTACTATGCCCAAAAGGTAAGACCAATTATTTTTTTTTCAAAAACTTTTTATTTATTCTTCCAAATTTATTTCATCGCCTTCAAAGTAATCCCTTTCTGGACACAATGCACTTATGCCAACTTTTTCTCTAATCCTCAATGCCTCCTAAAAAGTCATCGACAAGGATGTCCTTCAAAGCACGTGGCGATTCACGTTGAATCTCTTCAATTGACTCAAAACGGTGTCCCCGGAGAGGTCTTTTGAAATTAGGGAATAGACAGAAGTTGCACGTTGTGAATACGCTGGCTGTGGAACGATATGGGTTTCATTTCTCGGCGAAAAAGTCACGAAGAATCAATGCAGCGGGAGCTGGCGCATTCAGTATTTTCGATACCAATCGAGATTTGACGCTTTTGAGGCCCAAAATGGAGTGGACCTATCCTTTTGAAATTCCAACATCATTAGCAAAGTCTCTAATTGTAAATCGACGGTTTTGCAAGTACCAAATCTTTAATTTTTTGGACGTGAGCTTCGTCGGTTGAGGTTGATGGTCAACCAGCGGGCTCTTCGTCTTCAAAGCGGTCTCTGCCTTCAAAGCATATTCTTCTCATGATAATCAATGAAATATTTCAACTTCTTATTTAATGACATGAAAGCATAATGATGAAATTTGCACTCGTATGTTATTTTTAAGTGTCACAGAACCGAACTTATAATCCTTTACTACAAAGAACAACTTAAATAAAAATTGTAATATATTTTATATAAAAATTTTAATATAATAAAATTATTAATTTTAATAATTTTTTTTTTTTTCTTCTGTATTTATTGACGAAAAGTCATGAAATACAGGAAGAAAATATTCAATTAATGAAACAAGAAAATGTAAAATTGTTCTCGAAATTCTTGAAGCAAAATTCTTAAAAGTCAAAATAGACATCTCTGGTATTTTAATTAACGTGTGAAACTTCCGCTTTGCTATTTGGACAGGACTAAAATTAAAATCTTTCAGAAATATGAAGTTTGCGAATTTCTTCCGCTTTTATTAACATATTTCAAAGTTGGTAACAAATGTGAAAATTTTTCGAATTTTATTATCTCTGAAGTTTTTAATAAGTTGAAGCAAAAAAAAAAAGTGACAATTCTTCTCAGTAAATGAAAAACAAATTTATGAATTAAATAAAGATGCATATTAATCGTAAACTTCAATCTTAAAGAATTAATAAGAATGTTAAAAAAATCGATTTTTTTAAATAAGCAGAATATTTGTTGCAGAATAATTTGTTTGAATGTTTAATATATAAACATTAGTAATTGTTTGGTATGATTACCTAATATCCATAACCCTGAATAAGATGGAAGAATACATATAAAATATAATAAACCTCGTACGATATAATTATTACATATTCAAGTTTTTTTCAAGAAAAATTTTATTTTTAAACACTAAACTAATTTAATTTCATTGAGCAGCTAATTTTTTATTTCAAATGAATTTTGAATGGATTAAATACCAATTATGAGAAATTATATTAATGAAGTATTACAATTAAATATTTTAATATGTTTTATTGTGATCAACATATTAATAAATGTTCACATAATGTGCATAATTTTAATATAATTAATAAATTTTTCCTTATTATCTTCCGTTTGATTATATTATTATATTTAATGAAATGCATAAATGCTGAATTATTTTAGTAACTACATAGATAAAATATAATAAACTTCGTACGAAATATTTACTACATATTTACAGTTTTTTAATCGGAACTTTACTTTTCAATACAAAATTAGTTTGACTTCAGGGAAGCTTTGAATTTAACATCAAATTGAAATTCTACTTCTTGTGAAGATTAGCATCTCTTTTCCTGTATTGCCGACTGGAGTAAGTGAATTGTTAAGCAATACGTAGCGTTG